>JAJOOO010005462.1:0-27290 GCA_029582685.1 Solanum piurae | reverse complement strand
ATTTACCCAGAATCAAATTAGTTTCTCTCGAACACCAATAAGCAGCAATGAAGCACAGCCTTCGCTTTAGTACATTCACTCTCTCGAGCTGAATGTGTGTAAAAGGGTTTAGGATTCACTCTCTCGAGCTGAACCCATGACAACCCAATACCCACAGACCATCGATTCAGTAATTTTGGTTTTAAAACCTCTCTCTCAAGCAAGCAAAAAACACGAAGTCAAGATTGTATTTGCAACTACAACCCATTAAATTTAACCATAATTACTGAACGAAATCACTTTTAAACGGAAAATAAACTATCAATTAACAATACCCAGCAGTTAAATCAACCCATAATCACACCCCAAGAATTGAGATTTTAGCTAGACATAGTAAAAAGGTAAGAATCGTTACCAAGTTGTGTTTCCATCAACTGGGTAGGATTGATATAGTCTTTACAAAGGTCTAAGATGAAGAATCTTCAACACCCACTTCCAATTTCTCAGAAATGGAAATCTTTAAAGCTAGGAAAATATTGTCTCCAAAAACTCAGTTCTAAGCTCTCAACTTGAAAACTGAATGTTAGATTCTAAAACTCTCTTAAACTAAGAATTTAAAAATGTATTTATAGTTGTCAAAAATGTGTTTCGAAGGACCATTCGGCACAATAAGTCGGGATCGCTGATCCACTTGGTGATCTGCCCTTTGGTCAATTTTATCACCTTTTTGCTTTGGCCTTCAGCATCTTTAGGTTCTGTAACTTCGGGCGATATGACACTACATCACGGAACCGTTCGGTGACTCACCGACTGCTTCTTTCTCTCGCCGACTAGATTTTCTCCTTCAGGGCTTGGCACACTGGAACATTAGGCGAAACATTAGCCATTCGGTGATTCGCCCAATGGATTAGGGGATCCTTAGGCCTTTTTTTCTTCGTCTTTTCAGTTGCCTTGTTTCTTTTTGCTCATTAGTGTCCATGCTTTGTTCCTCAATCCAAATACCTGAAATTCAAGGATTTACATCAGTTATTGGCATAAAATATGCATTTGAGGACACTAAATCTATTAAAATAAAGCCCTAAATGAGTCCAAATCGTGGACTCATCAGTGTACCAAGCTTGATTTATTTTCGTCATGTCATCAAGAAGAAATGAAGCCACTTCAAATGATTGCAACATTATTCCCCCTCGTACCAATTGATCAGCCACTCATTTATTAACCAAATCAAGACTCTGGTAAAAATATTGGAGTAGCAAATCGTTTGGTAGCCCGTGAGTTGGGCATTTAAGTAATAGTTTCTTAAACCTCACCCACGTTTCATGGATGGGTTCAACCTCCCATCGCTTGAAACCTTGAATGTAGTTTCTATGTTTCATCATCCTTGATGGAGGGAAAGAATCTTGCATTGAATGTTATAATCAGCTCCTCCCATGATGTGATGGAATTGTTCGGTAACCCGACCAACCACTTGCTAGCCTCCCCCGTTAAAGATAGTGGAAATAACCAAAGCCGGATTGACTCTTGAGACACATGGTTGAATGAAACTGGGATGCACACCTCTATAAAATTTCTTACATGCTCATGCGGGTCTTCATGTTCTTGCCCTCCATAGAATCTCGTCATTTGGATGAGATGAAGAGTCGTGCTAGTGACCTCAAATATTGCATTCCCATCAGCCTGTGGTATGCAAATTTCACCCATTTCACATGCATGAGATAGGTTGTAAACACTATTGTTATCATCGATACCGTCCTGATGACCTGCTTGACTACCATTCACCTCAACTTCACTCATTTTTACTCTATGTAGCCCAACCAACACTACATAATGCGGCCTATGCCAATTCAACTACAGCCAACAAATTCACAAATCAAATCTTCGATCAAATAATTCTAAGTAATGCTACTCCCCGGCAGTGACACCATTTTGATTAACATTTCGAAGACACTTCATCCAGTTCTAGGTGTCAACGATTGCTAGTTAGTATATAACCCAACTAAAGGAGTTGGGGTCGATCCCACAAAGAGTAGTTTTTCCTTCGAATTCAATTATAGAAGTATGAAAACAATCTCTTCAACTGAACACTTATTGCACCTTTTTGGTTTAAGCTTCAAATTTCAGGTTATAATTATCACTCCAATTCAATACTTAACACGAAACGATCAAATAGTAAGGTAACACTTGGGGAATTGACCAACCAATTATTGAATTCAACTTTGTGGATGAACATTGATGCTCACAATAGGATAAATTGTCGTGGGTAGGTCGGACTATATGTAAAGCAATTTTCTCTCTAACAATTACCTTATCTTTGTCGAATTCTATCGAACTTCAACACTAGATGGAATATGCCCAGCCCTCATCCTCATCAAATCCACTCTCTCCAGCAAGATACAAAGGATAGACTAGATGAAATCATGGTGACCCACTACTAAGGATGCTAAATTTGCTACTTTGGCTCTGCACTTCTCTCTCGAGCAAGCACTAAATACTGAACTTGTTACCCTAATCATGTAAGATGACCTCCAAACGCAGCAGCAGTTCAGACCCACTTCAAATTAACCCCATTATTCGCAAATCAATGACACCCACTTAGGCAAACTCAACAATTGGTCACATAGTCAAAACCCCAATGAGTGGGTTTTAGCCAATCATAGAAAAAAGAGGAGAATCAACATCTGCCTTGTTTTTCATAGCTGGGTATAAGTGAAAATTGAAAGTTAAAGTTTAACTAAAATCCTTCTCTATTACAAAATTTTAATGAAAACCTTACTAAAATCACTTGAAATCCACAATGGTAGTGTTTTCACTCTTAACCTTATGTACCTCCCATTTATGAATGTTCTCTCTCTAGCAAAAATCAATTCATGCAAGTCTTATGTGTGGCTGTTTAGGACCAATCGATGAGGTAAGTCGGGCTTCGCCGATCGTTGGGAGACTCACCGATTTTTATTCCTCTCGCCTTTATTTTTCACTTTTTCTTAGTCCATCCACTGTAATTTTAGGCGAGCCAGATAGGGATCGTTGAGTGATTCCGCGAGTCACCCCTTTTCCTTTCATCTCGTCCATCAGCACTTGTTTGGATCTCCATCAGTACTTTTGGCGACCTGGTTTTCCAACGCCGAAGCGATCGGCGACATGCCGAATGGAACTACTGCTCGCCAAAGTTACCCCTAATTTAGCCTCAGCATTCTGCAACTTAGGCGGTAGATTGGCAACTTAGCGAGTCGCCAAGTGGCATCGGTGATCATCAAGCCTATTTTTCCCTTCTCTTTTTTGCTTGTGTTGTCTCTATTTCCAATTTATGTCCTAGCTTTGTTCCTCAATCCATGTACCTGGAAATCAAGGGTTTTGCATCAGTTATTCGCACAAAATAGGCATTTGAGGACACTAAATCATTGTAAATAAAGCCCTAAATGAGTCCAAACCTAGGACTCATCAATAGTCGTGACATTTCTTCTTGTGGTGCCCTGGTTGCTTCCAATGGTAGAACTTGGCCTTAGGCTTAGCCAAACCATCTCTAGCACTTCCAAGTGTTACAATCTTGTGGGGCTTCTTCTGATTCTTTTGTGTTTTTTCGGCTTAGAAGATGAAGCCACAGATTTGTCCACCATGAATGTCATAGAGGAAGGAGCTTGTAGCTTGATAATGGATTCTGCCATTGTCAGCTCATTCAACAATTTTGCAGGAGACAAGTACATCTTGTTCATGTTATAATTCAAGTGAAACTTCTAAAAAACGTACAACAGAGTCTGCAGGACCATCTTAACTTTAGATTGCTTATCAATGGCAGCACCTAGTAGCTCCAACTCATTCAGAATGTTCATCATATTCAGCACATGCTCCCTTATAGACAATCCTTCAGCTATTTTCCTGGTCAACATGGCTTTCATGGTTGTCTATTTTGCAACATGATTTTTCTCTCGGAACATGTCATTCCCCGAGCCTACACTCTAGACGAGACTGGCACTCGCAAACCATTTTTTTCCCAAGTGAACCCTTGGCCTAGCTTACTACTTAGCAAAAGAATTACTCAACAGAGATAAATTCATGAAATCAGCTGGAATGTTATAAAAGAAAACATTCAACTGGCCAATAAGGCAACTCAAGTCTTATAATCAAAACAACTAAAATGAACAAGACTAATGAACTAATAACAATCTATGTATGAAGCCTCTAATACTATGAGGGATGTCGGGACAAGACCCCCGATCATTCTAACAACTAAAATGATAAATCAATAATAAAGGGATCCTCTAGAAAGCAATGAGGCTCACAAAATGACTCTAAATACAACTGGATCAACGAAGCGTTGGATGCTAATCTTGGTTACTTATATCTGCATCATAAAATAGGTAGACCAAATGACATCAATACATGGAATGTACGAGCATGCCAGGGGAAAACTAAAACAAGACATAAGCTTGAAATGGAATTGAAGACACTTGCCTTGTCTCAACTCAACTCATTTCAATATAAAACAGTAATAAGGATGCAATCTAAAGAAAAACTTTAAAACATGTAAATAACAACTCGGTGTATTGAAAAACACACAATATCTCTATTTGTATATGAAAATACAAGTAACTCTGTGTATATAACAATAAAAAATATCTCCGCGGGAGTTTCTCTAACCGATAACCATCACTATGATCTATGTGATGATACAACGTCTTGCCACACGCTGCTAGGGCCGTCCTATACCTTCCTGGGGGTATAGAACCTAACTACTAAGTGGATCCACTAGTCTATGCTAAAAGTATTAAGGAATCATTTAAAAAGTATGACCCTTCTCTACCAATGTTGGCAACACGATTTATGGAGACTTTAAATTATCTGAACTCAACTCGTCCCCAAATCGGTGCTCAACACTACTCCCAAAATGTAACTAGCTCATATATTTGAAAACACAACTCTTTATGTTGTTTGAGATAATTACTCAAAAACTAGGTCAAAAGCTCTCTTGGAAATCGGTGTCTCTTGTTTAAATGTGACAACATTTACTCTTTTGGTAATACTTAGTTCCCATATAATCTTTTGAAGAAAATGAACTTCATTCTTACTCTTACTCAACTCAATACTCAAGTCTTAAAACAAGTTTAAAAATAATTGTAAAAGACTTTTGAAATGACTCAAAGAACTCTTAAGACTATACTCTTAACTCTACCTTGAATTTGAATTTATGAATTAAAGGTTATGATTTGTGATAGGAAGGATATTGTGATGATTAAGAGTGTTTTTAGATAGTAAATCATGATAAATGGTCAAAATACATTATCTGGGAGCAAGTCCGCAATGCGGAGATGCATTTTAATATTTGGTCGTGAAATAAATTTTAAGACAGTGGGGTCCGAGATCTCTCCGCGACGCAGAGAAAAAAATTTCACTCTGAAGGAGCAGGTCCTCAATGTGGACCTAGTACTTGTTTTCTGACATTTTCTTCCTCGTTTTCTAATCCCAATTTGCCTAGATTCTATTATTTTTATCAATTTCTCTTTAAATTCATATACCTAGAATATGTACGCAAGAATCTACTCATAAAAGACTCTAAAATTGACACGATTTCCTCAAGAACTCAACAATCCCATCCTAAGTCAAGAACGAAAGCCAATTTCAAGAACACAATTCAAGATCATCAAACTTTCAACTTTCTAGAACGAAATGAAACTGAAATTAACATGATTGGTGCATGGGTGAAAGATCAATGCTATGTGAACTCTCATACCTCTTTAGGGATCAACCCTTGGCGAAACGATCTTCGATTCCGCAAGAAATTTCCAAGAACGCCTTGACTTGTCTCCTTTTCTCCTCTTCTTGAACTATTCTCAAACCATAGGCATTAATTTAGATTGCGTAAACTGAACCAAATCAGTTTAGACCCCTAATTAATTACTAAAAATCGAATAAATCTGATATGGTAAGGAAAAGACCAAAATACCTATCTTAAATCCGGGTAAATTTCCTTAAATAGACAACATGACTTCAAACAGGAATATCTCCCTCATACGAGCTCGAAATTTAGAAAACTTGGTGGCGTTGGAAAGATGATTCCAAGTCCTTTCATTTGATACCTTGTAGCCCACCTAACTCTTTCTGTACTAAGAGTTATGGTCGTTTGAAGTTGACCCAAAACTCATACTTAGCATATCTTGCAAAAAAAATCAGATTTGCTATTTCCAAATTTGATTCTTTCTATTTTTAGCTCTTTCAAATAGCGCGGTGTTACAATGTCTCCCCCTTGGGAACATTCATCCTCGAATGAGATTATTTTAAGTCGATTAAGGGTGTAACATCTAACACCCAGTTCAAACACCAAACATATAAATCTAACAGATTCAGTATATCAATTAAATGGTACTAAGAAGAAAATTAGTACCTTGATCTAGTATATCAAAGAGATGTGGGTATCTCTTCTTCATATATTCCTCAGCCTCCCATTTAGCTTCCTCAATAAATTGACTCCTCTATAGGACCTTGAGTGATGCTACCTCCTTGGTTCTCAACATGCGAACCTGGCGATCTAAAATCTGGAGAGGAATCTCCTCATAAGATAAGCTATCATTAATACCAATATCTTCATTAGGTATGGTAAGTGAAGGATCTCACATACACTTCTTCAACATGGAAATGTGAAATACCATATGAACCGCTGCTAACTCTTGTGGTAGTAAGCCACGTTACCAATCCTTTTGGATATTCTTTAAGGACCAATATATCGGGGACTAAGCTTCCCCTTCTTACCATATCTCATAACACCTTTCATAGGTGAAACCTTCAAGTAAACCCAATCATCTACTTCAAACTCTAAGTCTCTTCTCCTAGCATCTGTATAGGATTTCTGACGACTCTGTGTTGTCTTCAATCTCTCTTGAATAACCTTCACTTTCTCCATAGCTTGATGAAATAAGTCTGGTCTTATCAACCCAGCTTCACCAACCTTAAACCATCCAATAGGAGATCTGTATCTTCTCCCGTAAAGAGCCATATAAGGAGCCATCCGGATGCAAGAATGATAACGATAGTTGTAAGCAAACTCTATGAGAGGTAGGTGATCATCCCAATTACCCTTGAAATCAATCACATAAACCCTCAACATATATTCTAAAGTCTGAATAGTGCGCTCTGCTTGACCATCAGTCTGAGAATGAAAAGCAGTACTCAAATTCACTTTTGAACCAAAATCTTTTTGGAAAGACTTTCAGAACTGTACAGTAAATTGTGCACCTCTATCAAAAATAATGGACACCAGAACTCCATAAAGTCTTACTACCTCTTGAAAATATAATTTATCATAATCTTCTGCTGAATGGGTAGTCTTTACCGGTAAGAAATGGGTTGATTTAGTCATTCGATCTACAATCACCCAAATCGAGTCATGCTGCCTGCAAGACCGTGGTAAACCTGTAATAAAATCCATATTAATTATCTCCCACTTCCATTCCGGAATTTCTATAATCTGAGCCATACCACCATGCCTCTAGTGCTCTACCTTGACTTTTTGGCAATTTGGACACTTAGCAACGATCTCTGCAGTGCCCTTCTTCATACTACTCCACCAATAAACCTCTCCCAAGTCACGATACATCTTTGTGGAACCCAGATGGATAGAATATCTGGAGCTATGAGCTTTCTCCGTGATCCTCTCTTAGAGTTCATCCACCCTTGGTACACACAATCTATCTTGATACCTCAATACACCATCTTCCCCTTGTTCAAATGCCATCACTTTTTGCTTATGAACATTTACCTTTAATTCAAGCAAAATAGGATCTTGGCCTTATTTCTCTTTCACTTCAGACCCATTCATCACCACCACTCCTCCTTTATTGGAATCCATCAATCGAACTCCTAATCATGCAAGTATGTGCACATCCTTCACTAACTCTCTCTTGTCTTCTTCAACATGGGTGGTACTACCCATAGACAACCTGCTCAAGGCATCAGCAACAACATTAGCCTTACATGATTGATAGAGAATACTCATATCATAATCCTTGAGTAACTCCAACCACCTCATCTGTCTAAGATAAAGCTCTTTCTAACTAAACACGTAATGAAGACTCTTGTGATCAGTGAACACATCCACATGAACACCATAAAGATAATGACGCTAGATCTTTAAACCAAACACTATGACAGCCAACTCTAGATCATGGGTTGGGTAATTCTTTTCGTGAACCTTAAGATGTCTGGAGTCATAAGCTATAACCTTGTCATTCTACATCAATACACAACCCAGTCCAGCTCTGGAAGCATCACAATATACCACAAAACCTTACGTACCTTCTGGTAAGGTCAATATTGGGGCAGTAGTCAAGCGCTTTTTCAATTCTTGAAAGCTTTTCTCACAAGCTTCATACCATTGAAACTTAACAGTTTTCTAAGTCAACTTAGTCAAAGGGGATGAAATATATGGCAAACCCTCGAAAAAACTTCTACAATAGCCATCAAGTCCCAAGAAACTCCTAATATCAGTTGGAGACGTGGGTCTAGGCCAGTTCTGCACTTTCTTTATTTTTAGAGTATCAACTCGAATTCCATCAGAAACAATATGGCCTAAGAATGCCACAGACTCAAGACAAAATTCACACTTAGAAAACTTAGCATATAACTCTCTGTCCTTGAGAGTTTGAAGGACTATTCTGAGATAACTAGCATGATCCTCCTCATTTCTTGAATAGATTAGAATGTCATCAATGAATATGATAACAAACATATCTAAATAAGGCTTGAATACTCTATTCATAAGGTCCATGAACGCAGTAGGAGCATTAGTCAAACTAAAGGACATAACTAGGAACTCATAAAGGCCATAGCGGGTCCTGAAAGCTGTCTTAAGGATATCAATTTTTCTTACTCTCAACTGATGATAGCCCGATCAGAGGTTTATTTTAGAAAAACAAGTGGCACCCTAAAGTTGATAGAAAAGATCATCAATTATCGGAAGAGGATACTTATTCTTGATTGTAACCTTGTTCAACTGACGATAATCTATACACATTCTAAGGGAACCATCATTCTTCCTCACAAATAAGACTGGAGTTCTCCAAGGTGAGACACTTGGTCGAATAAAAATTTTCTCAAGAAGATCTTTCAACTGCTCTTTAATTCTTTCAACTCTACCGATGCCATTCTATATGGAGGAATAGAAATAGGATGAGTATTGGGAAGAATATCTATACCGAAGTCTATTTCTCTCTCGAGAGGGACTCCGAGAAGATCATCTGGAAACTTTTTTACTACAGAAACTGACGGAATAGAAGGTGTCTCAACAGTAGAGTCATTTACTCGGACTAAGTGATAGACACACCACTTGGAAACTAACTTTATCGCCTTAAGGTATGAAATGAAACGACCCTTAGGCACTGTTGAACTACTCTGCTCCTCTAAGACTGGCTCATTAAGAAACTGAAACTTAACAACTCGAGCTCTACAATCGACTGAGGCATAATAGGTATGAAGCCAGTCCATACGTAGAATGACATCAAAATCTACCATGTCTAAGTCAACTAAATCAGCCATGGTGCTCTTGTGATTGACAGAAATGGTACAATCACGATAGACTCTCTCAGCTAGAATAGACTTAACAACAGGTTTAGAAACACTGAAGGGCTCAAGAAGATTATCATGAAGAACATAAAAATTCATCGCAACATAAGGAGTCACAAAAGATAGACTCTCTCCTGGATCTAGCAAAGCATAAACATCAAAATTAAATACTTTGATCATTCTAGTGACAACATTTGGTTAATCCTCTTGCTCTTGGCAACTAGTAATAGTATACAGATGGTTTCCTCCTCCGCCTGCCCCTAAACTAGCTCCTCTATATACAGCTTTGTCTAGTGGAGCAACTGAAGAAGATTTGGCTCTATTGCCCCCATTACCATTACCTTGTATGTTCTTAGGGCACTCATTCATAAAGTGATCATTCTGACAACACTTGAAGCAACCAGTGGATCCATCATGACATACTTCTGAGTGAGTCCTACCATACTTAGCACTTGCAGGAGTCCCGTTACCTCCTTGTGCCACACTACCTTAAGACTGCGCAGGTCTAGCTCTAAAGTTTTATGAATTCTGATTGTTGAACTCACCTATGTTCCTCGGTGCAGGTGCACTAGCAGATGATGGAGAAGGTCCCTTTTGCTTATGTTGGAAAGAAGACCAGTTTGCATTACTCTTTTTCTGCCCCGACTCATTCCCTGATGTCTTAGCCTTCTTGTTTCTAAGCTCTTCTCAATCCCTCAACTTTTCTTCCTCAACCTGTTGCACATGGATCATCAACCTTTCTATGTCCATATATCCTATCAACATAGCTACATTGCCCTCCTTACTTGACATACCATACAACCCAGCAACGAACAAACTCATCTTACTCCTCATGTCAGCAACCATTTACGGAGCTTAGCGGGAAAGTTGAGTGAACTTAAGGTTGTACTCATTCACACTCATATATTCCTGCTTAAGAGTAAGGAGTTCTCATACCTTTACTTCTCTCAATTCACGGGGAAAGAAACGCCCCAAGAAGGCCTCCTCAAACATAGCCCAACTCACAAGTGGTGCACCTTCAGCCCTATTCTTTTTCCATTTAAAGAACCAGATTCTAGCGATACCCTTCAATTGATATGCAGCTAGTTCCACCTTCTCAGCATCAGCAATGTGCATAATCTCAAAAACTTTTTGAAGCTCTTCCATAATGTTTTTCAGATCCTCTGTGACACTCTAACCAGTGAAACTTTGAGGATTCATCCTTCAGAACTCAAGGATCCTTGAAGTGTCAACCACTTCCTGTTGATTCTCTCTTTGCCCAACTTAATTGGTCACAGCTTGACTTAACATCTGGATAGCTTCACGAAACTCAGCATTGGTGACCTCTTCTTGGGGTTGCACTTCAGGTGCATTAGGTACCCCTTGTTCCTCAACATTCCTCCTAACAGGACGACCTCTGACAGCTCTTCCTGGAGGCGTGATCTGAAAGATATGCGCAAGAACGAATTAGAAAAAAAAATTAGAGATGAACTCTATCGTACGAAATGAGTATGAAAGAATTGAGATAGTTCCTAAATTTTGCAGCCTCCTAATTATAGACGTAGCGCGCTTCACACCGATAACTAGGACTCTGTAGACACGGGTTCATAGACTCCCTAGAACTCTTGAACTCTGTGCTCTGATACCAAGTTTGTCATGCCCCGAGCCTACACCCTGGGCTGGACTGGCACTCGAGAACCATTATTGGCCCAAAGCAAACCCTTGGCCTGGCTTACTACTCAGCAGAAGACTTACTCAACAAAGATAAATTCATGAAATAAACTGGAATGTTATAAAAGAAAACATTCAACTGGCCAATAAGGCAACTCAAGTCTTATAATCAAAACAACTAAAATGAACAAGACTATTGAACTAATAACTATCTATCTATGAAGCCTCTAATACTATGAAGGATGTCGGGACAAGACCCTCGATCATTCTAACAACTGAAATTATAAAGCAATAATAAAGGGATCCTCTAGAAAGCAATGAGGCTCACCAAATGACTCTAAATACAACTGGATCAATGAAGCGCTGGATGCTGATCTTGGTTACCTGTATCTGCATCATAAAAGATGCAGGCCAAATGGCATCAGTACATGGAATGTACGAGCATGACAGGGGAATACTAAAACAAGACATAAGCTTGAAATGGAACTGAAGAAACTTACCTTGTCTCAACTCAACTCAACTCATTTCAATATAAAGTAGTAATAATGATGCAATACAAAGAAAAGCTTTAAAACATTTAAATAACAACTCAGTGTATTGAAAAACACACAATAACTCAATTTGTATATGAAAATACAACTAACTATGTATATATGAATACAAAATATCTCTGTGGGAGTTTCTCTAACCGACAACCATGACTATGAGTTATGTGATGATAGAGCATCTTGCCTCAAGCTTCCAAGGACGTCCTATACCTTGCCGGATGTATAGAACCTAACTACTAAGTGGATCCACTAGTCTATGGTAAAAGCATTAAGGAATCATCTAAAAAGTATGACTCTTTTCTATCCATGTTGGCTTCACGGTTTATGGAGACTTTGAATTATCTGAACTCAACTCGTCCCCAAATCGGTGCTCAACACTACTCCCAAAATGTAACTAGCTCATATGTTTAAAAACATAACTCTTTCTGTGGTTTGAGATAATTACTCAAAAACTAGATCAAAAGCTCCCTTGTAAATCATTCTTTCCTCTCTTGTTTAAATGTGAAAATATTTACTCTTTTGAGAATAATTAGTTCCCATATAATCTTTTAAAGAAAATGAACTTCACTCTTACTCTTTCTCAACTCAATTCTCAAGTCTTAAAAAAAGATTAAAAACAATTGTAAAAGACTTTTTAAATGACTTAAAGAACTCTCAAGACTTGACTATTAACTCTACCTTGAATTTGAATTTATGAATTCAAGGTTATGATTTGTGATAGGAAGGATATCGTGATGATTAAGAGTATTTTTAGATAGTAAATCATGAGAAATGGTAAAAAAAAACACTGTGTGAGAGCAAGTCCGCAACGCGGAGATGCATTTTAATATTTGGTCGCAAAATAAATTTTAAGATAGTGGGGTCTGCGATCTCTTCACGACGCAGAGAGGAAAAGTCCACTTGAAAGGAACAGGTCTGCGATGCGGACCTGGTACTTCTTTTATGTTTGACTTTTTCTTCCTTGATTTCTAACCCCAATTCACCTATATTCGATTCCTTTTCTCGATTTCTATTTAGATTCAGATACCCACTATATGAACACAAGAATCTACTCATAAAGGACTCCATAATCGACACGATTTCCTCAAGAACTCAACAATCCCATCCTAACTCAAGAACACAATTCAAGATCATCAAACTTTTAACTTTCTAGAACGAAATTACGCTGAAATTAACATGATTGGCACGTGAGTGGACAAACCCAACGCTATGTGAACTCACATACCTCTTTAGGGATCAATCCTTGGTGAAACCATCTTCGATTCCGCAAGAACTCTCCAAGAACGCCTTGACTTTTCTCCTTTTCTCCTCTTCTCGAACTATTCTCAAACCCTAGGCATTAATTTAGATTGTGTAAACTGAACCAAATCAGTTTAGACCCCTAATTAATTATTAAAAATGGAATAAATCTGATAGGGTAAGGAAAAGACCAAATACCCCTCTTAAATCCGGGTAACTTTCCTTAAATGGATAGCCTGACTTCAAACGGGCATATCTCCCTCATACGAACTCAAATTTAGCAAACTAGGTGGCGTTGGAAAGAGGATTCTAAGACCTTTCATTTGATACCTTGTAGCCCACCTAACTTATTATGTACTAAGAGTTATAGTTATTTGAAGTTGACCCAAAACTCATACTTAGCATATCTTGCCAAAATTTTCAGATTTGCTATTTCCAAATTTGATTCTTTCTATTTTTAGCTCTTTCAAATAATGAGGTGTTACAGAACATATCTTTGAGAGATTCAAGCATATCATAAGCAGATGTCATGGACTTATATTGATGTTGTAAGACATTCTCCATTGAAGCAAGACCATAGAATCTTGCCATCTCATCAGCCTTGATCCACTTGTCATAGGCTTTGATCTCATCCTCAGTTGCATCTGCTAGTTTAGTGGGGCACCCCTCAACCAAGACATACTTATAACCCTCAGAAGTAAGAACAATGTCTAGGTTTCATTTCTAGTCCACATAATTAGGACCTTCCAGTTTATTTTAGTTCAAGGTAGAGGATAAGGGATTTAAGTGAGACATACTTTATCTGAGAGATAGAAAATAAAATAGATCATTAGACTTGCTAATAAAAATAACAAAATACGCATAAAATCATGCAAATGAAATTTTAGATTCGTTAGGGAAACGTAACTATTCAAGCAAATAAATGTGTATTTTCAGATATAACTACTTTAAAAAATAGGCCCAACTCAGCTAGAGAGTAATCTATTATGTTTAATTATTTATATCTGTGTCATATAATCTATTGTTCATTGATTGAATATGTAACTTAGTTGAAAAGTTAATACAAGTCATCAATACAAAAGACTACAAATGTCAGCATTATAACATACAAATTTATCTAATGGGGAAGAAGATCTCTGTCAACATGTAAACTCATATATTTACTGTAAAATATCATTTAAAACCTTATAGGATGAACCCTATAATCACTAGTTTGCAAGAATTTGTTTGTTTTTTTCAAAGTTTTTATTTTTAAGAAAACATAAAAATTTCCAAAACCCCATCAAACCGGCTCTGAATGACAAAACATTGTCCTTAATAACAGCAAAGTTGTGGGTATTTCTCAGTGGGTCGTTTCCAATGAACCAGCTAAAATTCAGATCAACCGAAGTTCGTCAAAAATTAAAAAACTCTAACACCGACCGAATTAACAATCATTGAAAATGTTATTTGCAAGGGTCACTAGGGCTTTTGAACCATAAAAACACAAATTCTACAAATCAACAAAAACATCAAAGTTCATCATGAAACTTTCATTCGTTTTACATTAATAGTTATATGTAAGAAGACTCGTGATACCAATTGTTAGAGTATATAAATCATATACGCATCAAAATAATAATAAAAGATCCTGAATTACATAATAACATATAATATAAACTAAGAAAAACTTGAAATCGTTATTCACTAACCTGTTGAAGGTTTTGAAGAACTTGCTTAAGCTTGACGAATCCAGAACTCTGGTCTTCTACTACTTTCTCATTAATTCTTTTCAACCAGTAGTTTGTGTGGGAAAATATTTTCATAAAACATTGATCCAAACTCTTTGTTGAAGAGGGGAAGGGAAAAGTTTTTCAAACGTCTCAACAATTAGGAGTCATTAATTTCCATTAAAAACAATCAATAGCAAATAAAATCAGACGTATTTATTATTTTCCATAAAGGCAATATTAAGGCAATATTTAGGAAATATTAGGTAATAAAATTTCTTTTAAGACAAGCAAAAAAAAAATTTGCTTCTTAAATAAATCATATAAACTCAATAACTCAATTTTTGGAACACTTTTTTTCTTCTTCTTTTGGAACACTAGTTTTCTTCTTTTCATAACTGGTTAATTAGTCAAGCATAGTAGGGACCATAGAGTCATTAACTGAGGGTTTGATGAGTCCGTAAATTGGAGTCATTTAGGGCAATATTTTGATAGAATTAGTGTCCTCAAACGCATATTTTATCTCAATATCTGATGAAACCCTTAAGTTTCAGGTATTTACAGTTTGAAGGAAAGGATGGACACTACTTAGCCAAAAAGGGAACAAAGGTAGCTAAAAGAATGAAGAAATGAAGATCTGAGAATTGTCGAACCTATTCGGCGAGTCGCCAAAAGGTCTTATTCTCGCCTTTTGTTCCAGTGTGTTGAGCCCTGAAAGAAAGGATCAAATCGTAGGTGAAAAGGAGCAGTCGGCGTATCGTTGAGCAGTTCCGTGAAGCAGTACTATATCGCCTAATGATCCAAACATGAGATGCTGAAGGATAGAGCAAAATGGCGATTAAATCTACCAAAGGGCGTTTCGCCGAGTTGATCGATGATCTCGACTAATGACGCCGAATGATCCGCTGTAGCACAAATTTTTGACACCTATAAATACTCGTTGAAGAGTTGTAGCTTAGCATCAGATTTTTAATATAGAATTTTTGAGTTCTAAGTTTGGAGAGGGTTTTGAAGAGCTTGGAGATTCAAAGGGTTTCAACTCCAAAAATTTGGACTTGGGTCTTGTGGATTATTCACTCTTGGCTTGTTTTTAGACTTAAATCTTCATACCCATTTGAATGCAAACTCATATTGGTATAAATTTCTCTCTCTTTTACATGTATAACTAAAACCCCAATTCTTGGGGTGCGATTTTTTGAATATGGGTTAGATTATTTGTTGGGTCTTGTTTGTTGATGATTTATTTGTTGTTTAGATGTGATTTAGTTTAGTAGTTGTGGTGGAACATAATGAAATTGTAGTTGTAAATACGATTTCACCTTTCTGTTTTCAGCTTGCGAGAGAGAGAGGTTGTAAAACTAAGACTACTAAATTGATGGCCGGTGGGAGAGGGTCGACATGAGGTTCAGCTCGAGAGAGTGAACCCTAGTCCTTCTCTCACACACTCAGCTCGAGAGAATGAGTGGGCTAAGGAGGAGGTTTTTCTTGATGCGGCAAGTAGGTGTCCGAGAGGAACCCATTTGATTCGAGGTAAGTTGCTCGAGAGAGAATTTACCCCCTTTACAGTCTAGGCTAGTCACAAATATTCAATGGATTTACTATCAAAAGCATGTACCCAATAGTCTAGTCTAACCCGTGTTCCTATCACATCCCAAGAATCTCGTCTCCATATTTGTATCTCTCTTTATATTTTTTTTGCTATTTTTTCTTACTTGTCACAAACCCCCATTGATAATTGATAATTGATGCTTGCATCACCCCTTTGATTTAACATGTTTGTATTCGATAATGTCTTTAGCTATGACTAAATAGAACTTAATTTTATTTTTCTACTAATTCTCAAGACCACTCCCTGTGGGAACAATCCCAACCCTTGGTTGGGTTACTTTACTATTGTACGATCGCAGACACTTGCATTGGAAGTTGTGTCTTGTTTACGTAAATATAAAATTGGCGCCGCTGCCGGGGAGTGGTGTTAGACGAGAATTTTTAGTTAACTTGAATTTTGTTATTGTTAATTATAGTTGAACTTACTTAATTTTTAGTTTTGGTTTTTGTGTTGCTGGTTTGAACAGAGAAATTGAGCATATCTGCTAGCAACGGTGACCCAATAGACCACCCTCCTCTGAAAATGATAATGCTAAGGGATAACATCCTCAGTTTCAATAAATTGAAAGGTTAGTCAGTTTATGAGTTGTGGCAAAGGTTTAAGGCTCTCTTGCAGCAGTGCCCGACTCATGTTTGAGCTTATGACTCCTTTTATTTTAAATTGCAAAAATGATTTTGACCCGTCCAAAAAATTTTGCCACCTCTCGTGTGTTGAATGTGGCTGTTCTTTTGTAAAATTTAAGTCTCAACTTCGATCAATATCGATGACTTGAATAGTGCTCTAAATTGAACAAACATGAATGCGCGGCTACGATGAGGCCAAATGTAGTTGCATAGACAATATTTGAACTCTTTGCATCTCGTTGTGACTAGCCTAGTATCGAATTGAGTCTCTTGTGATGATCATTATACACTAGCGAAAGTGTGGAGTCTTGTTTGACTGTAGTGTCAATGCCTAGTGTGATGAGCTTACTTTGAACCATGCATGATAGATCCTAGAATTTGCCTCGTTGGTCCGGTCAACTAAGTGATGTTATCTCTTGATATGATCTTAGGCAACTTCTAAGAGTGTGAGCCAATTTGACATATACCTCTTTTGTGACCTACCTTGTGAGTGTGTGAACCACTTTTGAACACCCATTGAGCCTTACCTTTCTTTGGAAGAAACTTGATGAAATCATAACCTTTCTTTATCCATTACCCATAATCCTCATGAAGTTGTGGTTAGTTGAATAGCCAACTTAGACCAAAAGCCTAAGTTGGGGGTGTGGTGAAAAGAAAAGGTAAATCAAGAAGTGCAATAAAGTCCCTCTTACCCATGGTTTTGAGAAAAATGGAACCCCTCCATAAAAATAAAAAAAATAAAAAGAAAAAAGGAAAAGAAAAGAGAAATAAAAAGAAAAAGAATGAAAAAAAAAGTTGTGGAATAAAGTACAAAAGAAATGGGGTTCCCAAACAATCCATCGAAAGGGAATAATAGGATGAATTATGAGCACTAAAGAGAATGATGAAGGAAAAGGAAAGGAAGTGTTGTGAGCACCACATTTCATGAGGATGAAAGTCACTAAGCCTAAATTGTCATACCTTTGCACTCAGCCCCATTACAAGCCTTGAAAAGACCTTTTTTATCTTGAGTGAGCTGAAACAAATGTTGATTGGAAAATACGGGCAAACCTATGGGTGAAATTATGCATTGTGTTCTTCTTTGTGAGTGTGAGCGTTGCATCTGATTTCAAAGCTTTAAACTGTTAACCATTGTGTGAATATATAATCATTCCTTGTGTGAGGGCATTTGAACACTTTGGTTAAGCTTGAACTTGCATTTAAAGAAATTATTGTGAGCATGAGATTGTTTGATATTGGTGAGTCACAACTTGAATCTTTGAGTGCACATTTAATCTTTGCATAAGTAATTTGAGTCTTGTTGTGTGCATTCATGATTGAGTCTTGTGTAGCACTATTCGAGACAACCTTTTTGAACGACTGAACTTGAGTTTTATTGAGGACAAGCAAAAGTTTAAGTTTGGGGTGTTGATATGTCCACAAATTGGACTCATTTAGGGCTATATTTTGATAGAATTAGGGTCCTCAAACACATATTTTATCTCAATATCTGATGAAATCCCTTAAGTTTCAGGTATTTGGAGCTTGAAGGAAAGCATGGACACTACTTAGTAAAAAAAGAAACAAAGGCAGCTGAAAGAACGAAGAAATGAAGATCTGAGAATCGCCGAACCCATTCGGCGAGCCACCAAAGGTCTTATCTTCTCCTTTTGTTCCAATGTGCTGAGCCCTGAAGGAAAGGATCAAATCGGCGGTGAAAAGGAGCAGTCGGCGTATGGCTGAGCAGTTCTGCGAAGCTGTACTATGTCACCCAATAATCCAAACACGGCGATGCTAAAGGATAGAGCAAGACGGCGATGAAACCTACCAAAGGGCGGACCGCCGAGTTAATTGGTGATCTTGACTAACGACGCTGAATGATCCGATGCAGCATAAATATTTGACAATTATAAATACTCATTGAAGAGTTGTATCTTAGCATCAGATTTTTAATATAGAATTTTTGAGTTCTAAGTTTGGAGAGGGTTTTGAAGAGCTTGGAGATTCAAAGAGTTTCAACTCTAAGAATTTGGACTTGGGTCTTGTGGATTCTTCACTCTTGGCTTGTTTTTAGACTTAAATCTCCATGCAAACTCATATTGGTATAAATTTCTATCTCTTTTACATGTCTAGCTAAAACCCTAATTTTTGGGGTGTGATTTTGTGAATATGGGTTAGATTATATGTTGGGTCTTGCTTGTTGATGATTTATTTGTTGTTTAGATGTGACTTCGTTTAGTAGTTGTGGTGGAACTTAATGAAATTGTAGTTGCAAATACGATTTCAGCTTGCTCGAGAGAGAGGTCGTAAAACTAAGACTACTGAACTGATGACCGGTGGGAATGGGTCGACACGAGGTTCAGCTCAAGAGAGTGAACCCTAGTCCTTCTCTCACACACTTAGCTCGAGAGAGTGAGTGGGCAAAGGTGGAGGTTGTTCTTCATGCGGCAAGTGGGTGTCAGAGAGGAACCCATTTGATTTTGGGTAAGTTGCTCGAGCGAGAATTTACCCCCTTTATAGTCTAGCCTAGTCAATGGATTTACTATCAAAAGCATGTACCCAATAGTCTAGTCTAACCCGTGTTCCTATCACATCCCAAGAATCTCGTCTCCATATTTGTATCTCTCTTTATATATTTTTTCCTGTTTTTGCTTACTTGTCACAAACCTCCATTGATAATTGACGCTTGTGTCACCTCTTTGATTTAACATGTTTGTATTCGATAATGTCTTTCGCTATGACTAATTAGAACTTAATTTTATTTTTCTACTTATTCTCAACACCACTCCCAGTGGGAACGATCCCAACCTTTGGTTGGGTTACTTTACTATTGTACGATCGTAGACACTTGCATTGGAAGTTATGTCTTGATTACGCAAACATCAGGGTTCTAATTACAATATTAATTTCCAAAAGAATGAATTAATCATATTGTAATAAATTATAAACTATTCCACTAAATAACTGTAATTGCACTCCTCAATTAATTTTCAAAATCTAGCATTACATCTTATTTAACTCCCTGTGTTAGAATTACGGATCCCAATCAATTAAATTCCATGTTCTAAATAATTTAATTTATTGACTAATTTAATACGTTATTATTATACTTAACTTTTTTCACATTAGAGATACATAATCCTCCTGCACGGTTTTCACATGAAAACTTATAAGTATCCATAAAGTGGTGTCTTCTATCTCAAGCCTGACACATAGTTCTATCAACTAAGTATGATTTCACTTATGTGATTTGTCATTACTCAATATATTAGTAATATATTGACTCACAATAGAGTCTCACTTTTTAATAGATTAAAATAATAAATCAAACTATATAGATCATAATAATTATATCAAAATTAAGAGTATAAGTACACGAAATGTACTAGCACAAGAAGTTGTAATTTAACTATTCCCATAACTAAGATCGAATTATATTTAATCTTGCGCTACAATCATCAAGATGTTTGTCCAACTTCATCTTTGATTGTGAACATCTAATTTATATCTTATAAAAAGAAACAATTTTAATCGTATGAGTTAAATAACTCCATACACAAAAATTGTCTACTATAAAAGTAATTGACACACATATTAACACAATGATATATTTAAATAAAGACTTTATTATATTAACTAAGATTAAATAAATAGCCTTTATAAGAGATAAGATAAAATACTATGACTCAACCACATATTTAATAGTATATCTCGTCACCTTTACCTATGCACTTTAAATTGAGCACGAAGCATTGTCATTTCCATGATGCTTGGAAGGAAGATATGAAAAGGGTTCTTTATGTTTCAGCCATTGGTACTTTGATGTACGCAATAGTGTGTATAAGACCAGACATTGCTCATGTTTTTGGTATTGTTAGTTGTTTTGTTTCTAATCCAAGAAGAGAACATTGGAATTCTGTGAAGCAGATTATGAGGTATCTTTGTAGCACTTCTAGTCTGAGTTTCTGTATTGGAATTGAAAAGCCTATTTTTTGTTGTTACATTAATTCAGACGTGGTTGGTGATGTTGATACTCGTAAGTTTACTTTAGGCCACTTGATTAGTTTTGCAGGGGGAGCTCTCTGTTGGCAATCTAGGTTTCTAAAATGTGTTGCTCTATCTACTACAGAAGCTACTCTTGAAGTTTGTAAAGAGTTAATCTAGATGAAGAGATTTTTGGGGGAACTTAATTGTGCTCAAGAGTATGTGATTTATTGCGACAGTCAAAATGCTATTCATCTTGGAAAATTTTTTACATTTCATGGTCGTTCTAAACACATTGATGCGAGATATCATTGGATTCTAGATGTATTGGATTCTAAGTTGCTTGAACTTGAAAAGATCCATACGAATGATATTGGTTCCGACATGATGACTAAAGCTTTACCAAGAAGGAAGTTTGAAGAATGTTGCATGATCGTTACGATGGAAGTCTCTGACACATTGTCGGGAGAGAGAGAACTGTTGGGTTTTGGATCTTTTTCCCTTCCCATGTGGATAATTAAAAGTCCAATTTGGACCAGCCCACTTTTGCCCATAAGCCCAATTTTATGGTGCATATGTAAGACCATCTTTAGGTCTTAGTTTTAGATAATTAACAAGAGAGATCAGATGTCACACAAGAGAGAAAAGTGAGAAAGGATGGCATATTTTTGCACGTCTATTTTCATCCCTAGCAGCCTTTTTCAAATCGGGATTCTCACTTCCTTCCTTGTCCGATTGAGCTAATTTTTGGATAGTCCATTCAACTTAATCTTTGATTTGGATTTTACATAAGCGAATATGGAGTGATGTAGATCCATATTTTAGCTTCTGAAAAGTAGTTGTGTAGTTGATGATTTTACTCCTTTTACTTCTCTAGTTTTTTGTGCTATCTTGTAGTTATTGTTGCACATTGTTTGACACTTCTTTGGTGGTCATTTTGGAGAACACATTTGTAACTCTTTTTAATAATAGTGGAGCTTTGTCCCCATGGTTCTTACTCTTTACACCGAGGAGTTTTTCACGTAAATCTTGGTGTCTCGCATTGCTGTTTTGATTTTTCCTTTTTATATTTATTTTGGTAATTTGCTTCATGCCCCAAACAGTGTTTGTGCTAGAATTAGTTTGTCTCCTCTTGGTTCAAATAGAAAGGAAAATTTAGATTTGGGTTTTCATCCACTATTTCCATGTCGTGCACCTTTGTTTGTGCTTGCCTTTCCCAACAAAGTGGTATTCTTGTTATGATCAAAATAATTAGGTGTCATGCATAAGCTAAAAGAACACCTTAAAAGACCATGGGTAAGAATAATAATGAGAAAATATTTAGAGGAATAACCTCACACAATTCACTTAGAATACAAAGAGGTTCACACAAGTGCTAATGTGAACACTTGTGTCTAACCGTTTCCCCCCCTACACAAAACTCTCTAGCCCCTAGGACTACATTGTGAATTTATTAGCAACAAACCTCAATTTATAGAATCATAAACCTTTTTCTAAAAGAAAAGGACTAGCGAAATATGGAGATTACATGTTTTCCTTTTCCTAAAAAGAAAACCCAATTATGGTAAGAAACTCTGGCCAAACACCCAACAAATCTACCCCTTAGCCTGAATTTCTGACAAAATAATTTATTTTTTTCCTTTTTTCACATAATCTTCAATAGCTTGCATCTCCTATTCATACTTTCCTCTTCAAAATCTATGTCTCGACACAGAGAACCTCTCAATAGCTTGCATCTCCTATTCATACTTTCCTCTTCAAAATCTATGTCTCGACACAGAGAACCTCTCTAAAACAATTTCTCTAAAAAAATCTTCATTACTGTCAAAGAGGTAGAAGCAAGATCTGAACCCACCAAGATGAACACCCGATTTTAACTTGGCTCAAACATGAAACCTAGCTCCGATACCACTTGTTATGATCGAAATAATTAGGTGTAATGTGTAAACTAAAAAAGTAAACCTATAAACACCATGAGTAAGAAGACAAATGTAGAAATATACTAAAAACACAAAGAATTAACATAGTTTGGTCAACCGACCTACATGCACAAGAGGAGATAAAAAATTTACTATATAAAAGAGAGTAAAAATTGAGATGAATAACCTAACACAATTCACTCAAAATACAAAGAGGTTCACTGTTTCTTTCCTTACACAAAACTCTTTAGCCCCTAGGACTACATTGTGAATACTACTAAGTTAGAATAAACAAACCTTTATTTACAGAGTCATTGACTTTTTCCTACAAGAAAAGGTCTAGAGAAATATTGATATTACATATATTCTTTTTCCTACAAGGAAAACTCAATTATGATAATAAACTTAGGGAAAATACCCAACAAAACATAATTAAACTATCTCATAATAAATATTGTAGAAAAATATATACATTCAAATAATATCCATTTTAAAGTTAATTTTGAACACTTATGCAAATATTAGCTAACACAAATAGATTTGTTCGTTGGCCGGCCAAGCAGGAAAGGTTGATAACCAAGGAAGGATTGACAAGACTGCATATACCAATAAACAAAATATTTATTATAAGAATTCAACTCAGGAAAGTATTAAATAACAATCATTTCAATAAATTTGATTTCTAAAAAATTTAGGTATAAAACTTATTAAGTTCTCAAAAAAACTAGAAAATATGGTATGTGTATTTAATATTGTCTCTAAATCTTATTCTAACACAAATTAGGAATGCAATTAATTAAGTTTTCAAATGAATTAGAAAATGTGGTAGTCCATCTCTATGCATATTTCATATTCTCAATAAATTTGACTCCAAAATGAATTAGAAATAAAATTCATTATTTTCCTAACGAACTATGAAATATTGTCGGCCATCCTTATATATAGTTCAATGTTGCTCAAACTTATTATACATTGTTTTTGTTGCTTGTGTTCCTTACAAGAACTCAAAAGTATTTCTAGCATTTTTTTTATTTAATTTGTCCTTTAAATTCGTGCTTCTGAACAATGAGTAACTCGCATACTCATTATCCTTAGGTTGTTATAATTAACATGAGTGATCATGATTCAACAAATATACCTTTACAGGTAACTAGTTTTCTAGACCATCTACAATTCTCGCAAAAATGGAGATATCATATGTATTATTATCACTCAACAATCGACCCTTTTTGGTGACCAGAGAAGGGACATTGGATCATCTTCAAGAGGATGGAGTTATAATGAGGTATATCAAAAAAATAAGTCATCATGTCATTGCACCTAAAAATGACATAAATAACCCCACAAAAAATGAAGAAGTTGTTGGAAGAGAGTCCACAAAGATTTATGCCATATGTCATGAGGAATATGAACATGAAGAGACCATTGGGAAACTTTAGTGCGGATATGAATATCACTCAGGATGAATCAAACTGTGGTTGTTCAGGAAGAAAGATTGTCCTATGTGCCGAGCTTCAGTTTTACCCTTCACATGAAAAATGAATTTTTACCATACAAATGTTGTTTAGAGATTATTTTATTCTAAGATACTGTAGTATCAATTTGAATTTTTTTAAAAGAATAAAAATTTGAAAAATTGATAATAGTTTGTGTATATATTTTGAAAGTCATCTCATTAAACTTAGTAAAACAAGTTCTTTTTAAGTTATGGATGTCATGCTCTATACATCTTTGGTACATACCGGAAGAATTTGTTTTCTATCCTAAATATTATTAAGCGACAACAATAATAATATATATCATCTAAGTGGTCGACATTAAGCTTATGCTCTAACGTTCATATCTTAGATAAATGATTTATACAATAATAATCTATCTTTTTCACTATTATAATAATTTTAATTTCTGGAAAAAAAAAATATTGTTAATGTCATTGATTCGTGATTTTTTTCGAATGTTCACCACTTTACCTTAGACACTCATTTTTTGGTGAATAAAACAATTGAATCATTAACAATTACAAAAATAAAGAATACACACCTACAACATTTGCAGCTTTAGTCCAATCATTGATCTGAGAAAAAGGTTATACGTAACTCGTAAATACAATGAAGTTTTTCATGATAATTGTAGAATGACAAAAATGGCCATGACTGCTACGAAATAGGGTTATGAATCATGGGAGAATCTCCCTTAACACCAAACGATGATCGAATATTAAAAGTACCATGAAATAGGGTGTGTAAGTTGAATTTTGAGTAAGACTTAAGTAAGAATGATATTGAGAGGGACAAAAGGTGAAACAACATCTTCTAGTCCGTTTTGCCGTTTAGCCAATTCCTTCTCTTGTTTGTGAGTGTTTTGGCATCCCCGAAGGCCTGCGAAGTAGAGAATTCTTTCTTTCAAAAGTTTCAATAGACAACCTTAGCCTTCAAGGAAGGTCTTTACTTGAGTATTGCTATTGGAACACTCACTAGTGTGAGCTGGAATTGAATTAAAAAGATTGAGTTTAAGATTCGAATAATTATATAAATTTTATCTTGAATCGAGACCTTTTTACGCAACGTTATGCCATAGAGGGAGAAACTATTTAGCTTTCTTGTACAAATTTTAGAAAAAAATATATAAAAAGATCCCGAGATAAACGTGCCTCATATTTTACCTATACACTGAAAGTCTTGTCTGGCATTAGCATAAGGAAGAAGGGGGTCAATAAATGCTTGAGATGGATCATATAGAGAGACATTGAAAGGAGTTTGGACAAAATAATATGGGGAGACAATGATATATCACATCTGGAAACTAGGAATTGGAAGCATTTAAAAGGGATAATTGTACAGATAAAGTTAGTTGCAACACAAATACAAAATGAGATTGAGGAAAGGTTAGATTTGTTTAAGTTCAAAGAAAGCTAAAAAAATGTTTAGTTTTTTTATTCATCAAATATTGTAATTAGGTTATTTTTCTGCTTGAGGCCTTAGAGATGCAAACACCTCTCCTAGAATGCAGTAAATTTATCCTCGAGGTGCTCTTTTGGTGTACATATATTCTTTGTCTATGATAATATTTCACAGTTTATAACATTACAAAAAATATTAACTAACACAAACTACTTCAATAATTATAAAAATATTTCTAACTAATTATTCGCCCTTTTTTGAATATTTGCTTGTCTGGTTCTGAGTTAATATGTAGTTTTTAAAAATAAAGAAGACTTTCAAATCTTGTGGTCCGATGAGTCAAGAATTTTAACTCATTTAGGGCTTGTTAATATGAATTAGTGTCCTTGATGCCTATTTTATGTTCATAACTGATGTTAAATTGTTTGTGTAAGGACTCACGCTTGGTGATTCAGGAAGACTGAAGAGTAATCTCAATTGGCAGCAATCCCAGTCTTACCTGACGCGAGTCATAAGAGTAGAAATCCGCAAGGCACTCCCTATCTCTGCCATTTCCATGGGGCACATGACTTAGGAACATAGGAACTTGCTGGCTATTGAAACTATCCTAACGTAAGAACAAGGCAACGATATTACAATGCGAAGAGAAGCACAAAACAATATGCTAAGTGATCAAAGTTGAGGAAAATTTATCATGACCCAACCCACCGTGCCGTGCGGGAACCTACTCTAACACCTAAGTAAGAGAATCCGCATATCCAAATAGTTAAAACATGTGGAAAATTAAAGAAAAATGGGGATAAATGAAATAACCGGATTCATAAATAAGAACTTTTGAACAATTTTGGGTTAAGACTTCTAAAGTAACTAACACCCCCGAGGATCTAGTCTAAACAGGTACAAGAGCTACTAACAGTACAAAACCAGACATGATAATGAAAAGACATAGCTCCCACCATGCGGAAGGAAAAATAGAAGTTGTTGGAGATTTCTTTGTCTTCACCTAATGAGACATCACCGACCCTGTATCTAGACTATGCCAAAAAGGCATAGCAAGAGTAGTATCAGTACAAAATCACACGTACTGCTAGGCATCATCGGTCAACCCGATGCCCACCGCATAATATAAGAATTCAACTAGTAAGAACATGCAATAAGACCACTCGCTTCTCCACCTTTACCCTCTCTCAAATACCTCAAAATAACACTAGCACCCTTACTACTAACTTCCATCTCAGTCCACCTACTTACTAGGCTCTTCATCATAACCTAACCATTTTAACTCATAGAGGCGTCCACAATTGGAACTACCAACATTCCCCTGAATGAACAATCATACACGACATACCCTTGCCTTTTCTTCATCTTACCCAGTCCCTGCCACATGACACCTTTTCTCAAGGCTTCCCAACTACCAACCACGAATCCCTTTCCTTCATAGAGGAAACTACCTAAGTATTTCTGATATACCGTGAGTTTACGGTATTTCTAATACATTTCACTAACAAGTTGTGTGTGTCTAGGGCCTTTTTGTATTGGTTTTTATATGTTTTTATTGTATTTTGCAGGAAAGATGTTCAGGCGCGATAATAAAGAGACAGC
>JAJOOO010005460.1:0-43036 GCA_029582685.1 Solanum piurae | reverse complement strand
TTGAATATTGTTGTTAGAAGGACTATAGTAAAACTATATTAGTGTTACGTTTCTTGAATATCATTGTTAGAATGACTATAGTTTACTACATTAGGGTTGTGTTTTTTGAAAATTGTTGTTAGAGTGACTATACTAAAACTATATTAGGGTTACGTTTCTTGAATATTATTGTTAACTAGAATGAAAATGATAAAATTATATGTATTAGGGCTATGTTTCTTGAATATTGTGGTTAGAATGACTATAGTAAAAAATTTGGTAACTTTTAATTAATACACATTATTTCGATGAATTTCAGTTAAAGTGTTTGATTTGGGAGATGAAAAGAAGAATTCAATAGAAAAAAGGCAATTGATGGAAGAGGTATTCATGCAAGAAGTTTCTGCTTGGTGCAATCTTCAACACTCCAATATCGCTAAGGTACTTAATTAATTTCTCTTATTTCCTTATAATATATTATTTGCAAATTAGGTGAAATATTTTAATTTTGTGCAGTTCATTGGAGCTATAAACAACAACAACATGTCAAAGATAAAAATGAAATGTCAAAAAGGTGCAACACTACCAATAAATGGATATTGTTGCATAGTTGTGGAATATGTTGGTGGAGGTACTCTTCAATCTTATCTTTCCAAACATACAATGAAGAAGAAATTGCCTTTGGATACAATTATACAACTTGCATTGGATGTTGCTAAAGGGTTGAGTTACATTCATTCTAACAAAATTGCTCATAGAGATGTCAAAACTGAGAATTTACTTCTTGACAAAACTGGAAGAGTGAAGATAATTGATTTTGGACTCTCTAGTGAGTTTTATTCACTTGGATTGGATTATCCTCCTATGATGGTTGGAACAAGTGGAACTATGGGTTATATGGCTCCTGAGGTTTTGAGTGATCCATCATATGATCATAAGTGTGATGTCTACAGCTTTGCAATTTGCTTGTGGGAAATGTATACTTGTTTAGATCCATACCCTGAACACATTTCTCGAAGTAAAATCTCACATCAAATTTACAAGGATCGAAGGCCTGAGATACCAAAATGTTGTCCAAGAGCATTGTCAGATATAATGGAGAAATGTTGGGATGTAAAGCCACAAAATAGGCCAGAGATGAAGCAAGTGGTACACATGTTAGAAGCCATTCAGACGAGTACAAAACGAAGAAAGCACCACATATTTTGCTTTGCCTAGAAAGACAGGAATCGGAGGAGTTTATAATTAATCTGTAAATTGTAATGTTACATGAATAAAGTTCTTCAATAGATTTAACAAAGCAATAAGAAAAAGAAGGGGGGTGTCAAACTTAAAATGAAATCATTTTTACACCTTAAGCTTACTAAGTTTAATTTCAAACATTCTCTCATGAGCATAGAGCAAAGAAGAAAACCAAAAGCATAAAATGCAATGAGAAATAGAAGAGTACTTGTGCTTTATGCAATGTGACATGCTTGTACGCAACATCTTTAAGACACAACCTGTTTTTTTTATAATGATATCTAATTCAATTTAAAATGTAAAACGGTTCTCATCTGAGAAATGAAGATTTATAAATAGCAGTGAACTAGATTGGACAAATCACGTTCACTGCTATTTAAGGCTTTCACAACAACAACATACCCCATTGTGATCCCACAAGTTGGGCCTTTGCTTCTCAAAAATTTCCTCCGGTCAAAAAAGGGGGGGCCTTTGCATGATACCAAGTCTAACTAAGTTTAATAGTTGAAATCCAGTTTGTAAGAACAGATAATGGGAGGGAGTACACTTTTCATTAGCTCAACATGTTATGTGTGGAAGCAAGGATTCATCATCAACTTACTACTCCCTAATCCCTATACTCCTCAACAAAATTGAGTAAGTGAGAGAAGGAACAGATACATTATGAAGATGACCAGATGCATGTTGCACGAGAAGAACTTGCCAACTTTGGGCAGAGGCAGCAAATACATCAGTTTTTCTTCAAAATAGGTTTTCCACAAAGATAGTGAAAGACCGAACTCCTTTTGAAGCTTGGTATGTATTTAAACCATCGTTAAATTTCCTTAATGTGTTTGGTTGTCTCTGATTTTTCTACGTTCCTCAGGTTAAATGAGATAAATTAGATAAAAAAAATTCCCCATGCATTTTTATTGGCAAACTGAAAATATAATCGTTAGTAGAGATGTGTATTTTATAGAGAATGAAGAGTGGTGGTTGGAAGACTCAAAGAAATCTGTCTTTAACTCTTTTGAAAAAAAAAACAGAAAAGTTTCCTACCAAGTTTTTTGAAAAGAAAATATCACTCTCACGACACGGTGAAGTTTTCATTTTCCGGAAGAAATAGGCTGAGGAAATTCTCAAGAAGTTCAACATGGAAGATTGCAAGGATATGAGTATTTCTACGACCCAAAAAGAGAAACTAAGCAAGAATGATGGAGCTAAGAAAGTGGAGGAAACATACTTCAAAGGCTTCGTCAGTAGGTTGATATACAAGACCTGATATTTTGTTTGTTGTAAGCATACTATCGAGGTTCATGCATTGTGCTAGTGAGGTGCATCTAAAACCAGCAAACAGATATATCATAGGTACCATTAATTATGGTGTCAAGTTTAAGAAAAAACTAGATCTGAAACTACTTGGGTATTCTGATAGTGATTGGGCTAGATCCGCAGATGTCATGAAGAGCACACCTAGATACTGTTTCAGTCTTGGCGCAAGAATGTTTTTGAGGTGTTCAAAGAAGCAGGACATTACAACTCAATCCACTATAAAGGCAGATTTTGTGGATGCAACAACAATTGTGCATAAGTGTTATGATTGAGAAAAATATTTGTTGATCTACATATGAATCAGACAAAGGGAACTGAAGTATTTGTGGATAACCAATATGCGATAGCAATTTCTCATAATCATGTATTTCATGGAAAACAAAACACTTCAGCATCAAGCTTTTCTCTCTTCAGGGAAGTGCAAAAAAAATAGTAACATGATTCTGCTCTAATGCAAAACTTAGGAGCAGATGACTGATATCTTCACCAAACCATTATCAGGCAATAACTTTCAACTTCTCAGGCAAGAACTTGGAGTTTACAACTTTTAAAATAGGGAGGAGTGTTAGAAATATGCATAAGAACTGCAGCAGTCCAAGTTATTTGTATTGTAAGGTAGTTATTTACTGTTTAGAAAATAATTAGTTTCTATCTTATCCCTAATTTTTAGGAGTTGATTCCTTTATTTCAGTTGGCTTGTAAACTCTATAAGCTAGTCTGGATTTATAATGAAGTATGTAGTTTTGCTTTCATTAATATTTCTATATTGGTTTATCAAACTGATGTTCCCACTTATTCAATAACAAGAGAAACCAAATTATTATTTTCTTCCTTCTCTGTAAACTATCAAAAAGGCAACCATGGACTCATCGGTAAAATATGTACTAAGTTCAAGAGATAAACAATGAAAGAAGTTGAATTTTAAAGTGGATAAGATTTGGGAATTAAATAATTGTAAGGAACAAAACTTATGGTGTCACGATTTGTGACTACCCCTAGTCATAACACAGTGCGCTTCATAAGTGACACAAAGCTAACCCATTGTCTGGTATTACACTAAGATTCATATAGACAATAACTGAAGATAACTTGTAACATCCCGCCTTAGAAAGAACTAAAAATAGAAAGAACAAATTTGGAAAGAAGCTAATTTGAAATTTTGCAAGTTATGCTTAAGTTGTGAGTTTTGGGTCAACTTCAAACGACCATAACTTTCAGTACAGGATGAGTGAAGTAGCCCATAAGATATAAAATGAAAGGTCTTGGAATCCTTTTTCCAACGCCACCAATTTTGCTAAATTTTGAGCTCGTATGAGGGAGATATGCCCGTTTGAAGTTAGGCAGTCCAATTAAGGAAAGTTACACAAAAATGTGAGGGGTATTTCAGTCTTTTCCTTACCCAATCAGATTAAAATGTTTTTTAGTAATATTTTGGGGTCAAATATGATTTGGGTTAGTTTTACAAATCTTACGCTTGGGGTTTTAGAAGAGAGTTCAAGAAAGAGAAAAGAGGAGAAAAGGATCGGAAAATTAATCAAGGTTCATGCGAATCGAGGATTTGTTTCGCCAAATCGAGGTATGTAAGTTTTCATAGTGTTGGGTTCGTTCACCCACACGCCAATCATGTTTTACATTATCGAATTTGTTCATAAATATTGAGAAATTAAGTTCTTGATGAGTTTCTTGAAGAGTTTTAATTCGTTCTTGAATCTTGGTGTTTGGTTGACTTCTTCAGGTAAAGATATTATTAAGGGATTGAGTAAATTGATAGTTCTTGAGTAGGTTTCGTTGGAATTGTCCTGAGTCATAAGCATTCGAGAGTTTTTACCTTAGAATTTCAGTGGGTATGAGTTGAATCGAGTTTGGGAGAGGAAGAAAAGATCAGGCGGAAATAGTGTCCCAGGTCCGCATCGCGGACTTTCTCTCCCAGAGAGAAATTCTCTCTCCGCATCGCGAAGAGAACGTGAACTCCACTATTTTAAAAATTATTTCGCGACCAAATATTTTAATTCATCTCCACATTGCGGACTTGCTCTCCATACATCGTTTTTCGACCGTTTCTTATTATTAACTAACTAAAACTCATTTAATCATCACGATATCCTTCCTATCATAAATCATAACTCTGGAATTCACAATTCAAATTCAAGATAAAGTTAAGAGTCAAGTTTGAGAGAGTCTTTCGAGTCTTTTTTAGAAGTCTTTTACAATCTTTTAAATTTGTTTTAAGACTTGAGTACTTGAGTTGAGGAAGAGTAAAGTTGAGTTTCACTTTTTTTTAAATGAATATATGGGAACTAAGTATTCCCAAGAGAAATGTTTTTAAATTTAAGAGAAAAGCGGAAACATCGATTTCCAAAAGAGTTCATGAGGAGTTTTGAGTACTATCTATTTTAAGAGAAATCTATTTGAGTAATAATCTCAAAGTTGAGGAAGGGGAAATGTTTTTTTAAAAACATATGACTAAGTTATATTTTAGGAGTAGTATTAAGCACCAATATGAAGGAGAGTTCAAACAACTCACAACACCTATAAACCATGTAGCCAACGTGGGTAGAAAGGGTCATACTTTGTAGATGATTCCTTATTGATTTTTAAGCATAGACTAGTTGATCCACTTAGTTGAGGAGTTCTATACCTCGACAAGGTATAGGACAGTTCTGGTATCGTGGGTGAGACGTTGTATCATTACATAACTCATTGTGATGGTTGTCGGTTAGAGAATCTCCCAAACATAATTTATTTTGTATTTTTACATACAAACTGAGTTAAATATTATATGTTGAATACATTGAGTTGTTATCTACTGCTTTAAATGTTTTATATAAAATGCACTTTTATCATCGTTTTATATTGCATTGAGTTGAGTATCCATGAGTTGAGGTTGAGTTGAGTAGAGTCGAGGTGAGTATGTTTCCTTATTATCAGTTTAAGCTTGCAGGTTGTGTTCAGTGTTCCCCTTACATGCTCGTACATTCCATGTACTGACGTTATTTGGCATGCATCATTTCATGATGCAGATACAGGTAACCAAGATCATCAAACAACGCTTCGTCGTTAATCCAGTTGCAGTTCCAGAGTTGTTTGATGAGCCTCCTTGCTTCTGGAGGATTCCTTATTTACTTTTAGTTATTTTATTTTGTTATTAGTATGTCGTGGGTCTTATCCCAGCGTCCATCTCAGTTAGTAAAGGCTTCATAGATAGATAGACAGTAGTTCATGAGTCTTTTCATTTTCAGTTGTTAATGTTTTAAAGACTTGAGTTGCCTATTGTTGGCTATTTTAATATTCTTACATATATTTTGGGTTAATCTTTTGAGACATTTGAGTTAAGTTTTACATTTGAGTTTATCTTATGTTGAGTAAGTCTTCCGCTGAGAGTCGAGCCAGGCCAAGGGTTCACTTGGGGCCAACAATGGTTCTCAAGTGCTGGCCATGTCCAGGATGTAGGCTCAGGGCGTGACATAATTGATGCAAAAGCTAAATTGAGATGAATGAGCAAGAATGTCAAATTGGTGTTGTCGTCATTGCCCAATAACACCAACACATATATTTCTAGGTAATACATTGATGACAATCTTCCAGCATTGCCTGGATAAAAATACTCTATGAATCGCATTTAGATGTTAAAAGAACTATCTAGGATAGAACATGGGTACATCCTAACATTGAAAACTAATACGAAAGGAAAGATAGTTGAGCTCGTTCATGATCGGTTGACCTATTTTTTAATAAGGTAAATGATTTTATTAATAACTGGGGAAACCCAATATACAAGTCGATACCAAAAGTTATAGAACTTACACAAAAAATATGGTTCTCAGCAAAGGACATCCCATCCTCTATACAAATATGGACCTCATGAGTTTACGATAGATTAACCTCCTCTCAAAGAGGAAAATGAAGAAAAATAAGTGTTTATTATTTTAGTGTGTCAAGTGTGGTATATATTATGTGTTCTTTAGTACATATAGGAATACTCTTAAAGAAATCTCTCAAAGTTGTTTTCTAAAACACTCTCCTTTTTTACCTTGTCTTTAGAACGGGGAAAAGATCCACCCGAATGGGCAAGGAAAATATTGGTGCATTCAATTAGTAAGGAAGTTCACTAGGAAAATGCATCAGGACCAACCAAGGTAAAGAGTTTTAGCTCTGTGTCTGATATCATTATGAAACAATGACAGTGTTGTAATGATGATTTTGATGATTCACAAACCTATTGAGGGGATCTTGTAATGTGAATCATCAAAATCATCAAAACAACACCGACATTATTTCATAATGATATCAGACACAGAGCTACAACTATTTACCTTGGTTGGTCCTGATGCATTTCCCTAGTAAACTTCCTTACTAATCGAGTGCACCAATATTTTCCTTGCCCATTCAGGTGGATTTTTTCCATCTCTAAAGACAAGGTAAAAGAGGAGAGTGTTTTAGAAAATAATTTTGAGAGGTCTCTTTAAGGGTGTTCCTATATGTAATAAAGAACACATAATATATACTTGACACACTAAAATAATAAAGACTTATATTTCTTCATTTTCCTCTTTGAGAGGAGGTTATTTAGATCATAGTTTGTTTCAATTGAGTATTTAACTACATGATATAATATTTTTATCTAACACTTTTGATTTAAATTAATTTTCTTCTATTCATAGCTGTTCAAATCATATTTAAGAAATCCCAATTCACAAAATTTAATAAAGAGAAAATTATCTATAGAGAAACACTTTAAATATATGTTGGTCTCTCCAAACTAGTATAAATATTCACTCTTGTTAAGCTTATTTTCACTCAGAAATATCAAATATTTCTCCTCTCTCACTCTAAAAAAAAAAGATTTTGCATCCTTCTTTCCCAGAGTGGTGCTTTTTTGGAAGCTCGGGATATATTGAGAAATTCATCACATGATACTGAGAGTGACACGATTGATAAGTGTGAATCTGAAATTTCAAAAGTTCCAAATTAACAGCTTATCTTTCCTGATATACCTGATTTTTTGATAAATGCTAACAACATCGTTTCGTGTGAGTTGTGCCTAGTCCTAAAGAGGTATTGATAGGCCATCTAGTGGACCTTAAAAAGAGTGGATATTTATACTACTAGTTTGGACAGACCAACACATTCAAAGTATTTCTATATAGATAATATTCTCTTTGTTAAATTTTGTGAATTGGGATTTTGTAAATATGTTTAGACAGCTAGGAACAAGTTTTTTCACGATTTTGTTTAAAAAATCAAATCGAACCGTAATTCGAATCAAGCCGATTAAAAAATCGATATTTGATTTAGCTTGGTTAGCTTTTTGTTTTAAATTTTGAAAATCGATACTATTTGGTTTGATTTTGATTTTCCTAAAAAAAGCACCACAAAAATAACCGAGCCGAACAGAGAAATCATATACATATATTTTATAATTTTTAACTTATATATTATTCATAAATAAAATATAAATATTTTGTTAAATTTTAATTAGCTTAAATCTTTAACTTTACCATTTTCTCAAGTCCAACACTTAGATTTTAGCCCAACTAAAAAAATCTCATACAAAACCCAACAAAAGTGAATATAAATTGATTTTATTTGAGTTTTGGTTTGATTTGGTTTTAGATTTTTAAAATCGATAATATTTGATTTGGTTTTGATTTTGTTCAAAAAAATCAAAGAAATAACTGAACCGAAGCGACAAATTATACACACATATTATATTATTATGCATGCATAATATATTATTTTTATAAACAATTTTAAATATCTTATACTGTATATTTTCATCAAAATTTATTCATAATTAATTTATAAAAGCAAAAAAGTCTGAGACGAGAATATTTATCTATTGGTTTCACGTATATAAATGTCTATGATAAAAACAATTGGGACTAAGAATGTCAATGTATCTTCCTTATAGGCCAAAATTGTGAACTTTGAAGCTTTATTCACAGTAAATTCAGTGATTGAAAGTTGTGTAATGTTAGTCGTTCTAACTATTTTTCGTTTTGAATGATATTTTGTCCTTTTTCTCTCTTTTGAATGAGTCTTTTTTTTGTTTTTTTGTGTATGGTTAATAACCGAATTAAACCGAACCGAAATCGATAAAAATCAAATTGATAAATGTGTATTATATTTGGTTTGATTTGGTTTTAATAATTCAAAAACTGATTAAATTGATTTTGTTTTATTTTAACCAATAATCTAGCCAAACCGACCCGTGAACACCCCTAATCATGGTCATTCCCAAACCAGTTAAAATAGATGAAGTTGTTAATAGAACTCATGTATTTTTCTCCTAACATAGTATTGAATGATATTGAATCACACAATCTCTTAGAAAGAAACGATATTAATTTAGAAGGTAGCATGATAGAAGCAGATATTTTTGAGGAATTTCAAGATACTCTTTCTATTAAAGTAGGTGTCTCTCCTAGGCTTCTAAAAATTGAAGATGTCACTAGGGATATCAACTTGCAATGACAAAAACTATTTTTTTAATATAAATTCAGATTTTGATTCTACAATGATCAAAAATTCTGAATAACAACTTACTTTATTGTTATAGAATAACAATCATGCCCAGAATTTCTTTGTCACTTTAGTATATTCAAAATGCAATGCAGAAGAAAGAATAATGCTTTGGGAAGATATGTATCAACTGGTAGAAGGAATGGACAGCCCCTGATTAATTGGGGGGGGGGATCCAATGTACTTTTAAATTTGGAGGAGAAAATTGAAGGTTTACCGGTGCTTTACTCTGAACTTTTGAAAATTATATTTCTTCCTGTGACTTAGCAAAAATACAATTCAAAGAAAGTCCATTTACATGGTAGAATGATAGAGTTGAGAATGATTGCATATTTGGAAGGCAAGATAAAGTGCTCACTAATCAGGAGTTGCAAGGATGGTTTGATCACATTGAAGTGGAACATTTAGTAAGAACTAATTGAGATCATGGTCCTATGTTCTCAACTTTTGAAGCAAGAAGGGAAAGGCATAAGAAACCTTTCAGATTTCTTAAATTCTGGATTGAGAATGAGTTTTTCATTGATATAGTTAGATAGAACTGAAAGATTTGGGAGTAGTATTGAGCACCGAGCCCCTGGTAAGGGCCTAGATGTTGGATCCACTAGTTCAGTTTATCCTTTACCCTGACAAAGTATAGGATGACTCTGGCAACTTGAGTAAGACGTTGTATTATCACGAAGCTCATAGTGATGGTTGTCAGTTAGAGAAACTCTCCAAAAAAAGTAAAGTATATTATTTTAGCATTTAATATTATTGTTACTTTATAGTTATCCAATTTTCAGTATTTCTCCGAGTTGTTCCTCAGTTATGTATGTTCAGTCTAACCATTGTTTCATTGAGCTATTTACATAGCGCACATTCCATGTACTAACATCATTCGGTGTTGCATCTTTTAATGATGCGGATACATGAACTCAGGATCGACAACAGACGCTCGTTGAGATCCTTTTCATCAGCCTTTGGTGAGACCTCCTTGCTTTCGGTGGCTCCAATTCTGTTATTTATTTTATTATTTAGTAGACATTCTAATTTATTTTTCAGGTAGTTGTGGGTCTTGTCCCGACATCTATCTTAGTTCAGTAGAGGCTTCATAGACATGATAGCAAGTCAGATAAGTCTTGATATTCAGATATTTTAAAAACTATTATTATGATAACTCATACTTATATTTCAGACTTTTCATAAAGCATATTGTTCAAAGGTGTGAATGTTTATCACTTTTAAAGCTTCTGCATAAGTGTTTAGCCTTCCGTTCAGTAGTAAGTCAGGCCAAAATTTCGCTTGAGGACTGAACAGATCGATGAACTAAGGTTTTTGTTTGTTCAAATAGGCGGGCGGAGGAGTACCAGATCTAAACATAACCTCAAAAAAAATTAGTTATCTTTTTGTGGATTTGAGTTTTTGTTGTGGTATTAATTTTTTTTGGATTTTAATCCATCGAGTTTAGATCTATAAATGGAAAATCGATTTTACCTAAGGTTTCTTTTGTATCATCCCGATCCTAAGCTTCCGAGATCAAGAAGATCGATCTTTGCAGCGAACATTTTCATGAGTAATAATCTATGCAAGAAAGTTAACTTATAAGACTAGATCTAAGTATTTCAAGATAGTGAAGATGAAGGTTCAGTAAGGATAAAAATACTTAGCTTGGAAGATGAAGCTGAAACATCATATACCGCCTCATGAAACTTATAACTACGACTTGTTCAAGGTGAGATTCTTTGTTTATTTGAGGTAGCAGAGCATTGTGGAGGAGTTGAATTGGCCGAAGATGACGACGATTGCCGCCGTCGCCTCTTCATCTCCTCCAATGACATTTTTAGGATAGTGTTGTTTCTCAACAACTTCACACTTCTCGATATTTCCTTTTCTCTTTAGCTTTTTTTCTTTTTTTTTTTGTTTATTTCCTTTAATGGGCTAGGTCTCTTTATTGGGCCAGGCTGCGTACAAAATTTATTTGGAAATAAAAGAGGCTTTAAGCCTCAAACCTTTGTTTTAAAAAAAAAGTTCTTGGTTGATATTGTCATACTTTTTCTAACAAGGGAGAAGAATGAATAAGGGCAATCATCAATTAATTAGAAGGGTATGAATGATAACATGTGTAGATCAAATTTCAAATCTGGCATTGGTGAGATATTCAGAGACCAGACACATCTCCTCTTTCCTATAGTAAAAAGTTAGGGAAGCGGCTCCCCTCTGATATACATTTGGTCAAGTTTGTCCAGTGCACTCTTAATCTAATTACACGTGTTAACTTTTATTTTTAATGGTCAAAATTTGCAAGATCAAAATATCTTAATCATGGTTAAACTAATTAAGAATATACGATCAATACCATTTTAGTTTTGTATTTTATTTTCCTTATTTGCAGCATATATGTAGGCAAAAGAATTTGCTGGATCAGTTTGCTTTTTTCATTTTCTTATGTAACCAATTCTCTTTTTAAATTGTTATTATTATTTTCATGCCTTTTTTCTTTAACTAAATTTATTGTTCAAGTGAAGTCTTCAAAAATTGGTAAACTCTCATCCCAAATTCCAAGTTCATTCAAGTTAAATATTTTTTTCGTCTTAAAATACTTGTCAGTATTGGTTAATTTTTGTTTTTCGAGTGTCAAACAATATGAACTTTAACTAGTATTTCAATTGTCCGTTTTTCAGCCTGAAGGAAATTCCCAACAATATTTTTCCAACCAAAAATAAATTCCCACACTATCTTGCTATATTGATTTGATTCAGAACTCTTAACAATGGCTTAGGAGTTATTTTGAATAAACATGTAATGACCCTTAGATATAAAAATTAACAGGTGTAATTAGATTAAGAATGCACTGGACCAAACGGGACTTATTCTATCTATATCAATATCTGGAATCACAAGCCCCCCTTGGATAGTAGCTGATATTGGAGAAAATTGAATTCACTGAAAGACAGAATGAGAGAGTGGTATGAACAAGGCTGCTACAACCTCACTGCAAAAGGGACTTATTCTATATCTGCATTAGCTGGGGATCAAATGAAATGTGATGTTGCTGAGCTTGTCTGGAATAGAGTCACTCCTTCACTCTCTTAATTAGACATTGATTCAGAGTCAACTTAGCTAAACATAGTCGTACAAAAATAATCTTGAAGGTGGGTGATCTAGAACTTTTAAACCTACATGCTACCTAGCCAAAACTTGCGCATACATAAACTGAGGATCAAAATTTCGAAATCACCAATTTTCAAGTAAATTAGGTGTCTCCACAAAATATTACAAAAATAATCAAATCATACGATTAAGATAATAATACACACTAACTATAGAAAAATTGATAGCACCAATGCTAAGAAAAATCCAATAATCCAATGTGGGCACAATGAACCAAAAGTGGAATATCCACTTATATCATTCTGTTGACGGTGTGTGTAAGAGGTACTTGACCCATTATAATTTGGGTTTGACCCGTATAACAGTTGTACCCCTTCAATATCATCTCTTGACAATTCCACTTTCCTCGCTCCATCTTCAAGTGTCGGAAACATAACCGCTTCTTTTTCGGACGAATGATCCAAACCCAATAAATGCCCGATTTCATGAACCGCAACCGATTCAAGATCCACCATCCCTTCTTTCAAATACTTGCTGCCAACCACCCAATTCTCCTCGCCGTCTAAGTGGAAGAACCCCGTAGGCGGTGCAAACGCGTGGGCCAAAATCTTCATGGGCCCATCAAACGGGTTGCCATCTCCATGGTCTCTGACAAAAAACCCGATCCGAATATCCGCCAATCTATAAGAATCCGTCTCTTTGAAAGTTAACGGAGTTACTTTTGACCATTTATCAAATGTGCTCCTAAAAGCCGCCTTAACAAAATCCGCCAACTGATTCTCCGGTAGAAATGCATACTTTAATTTACTCTTACTCGAAGGCCAACGTGGCTGGCCTTCGAAAAATGAGAAATGAGCCACCGTATGTTCGGTTGGAGACTTGCCGGAGTTCATATGAGTAGTGCCATTAACTATATCTGGATTTCCGCATCTTGGTTTTACCATATGTTGAAGAGTGAGTATGTCAAATTCTCCGGTGATGTTAAGATTAAAGTTTAATTGATAAGTTTTGAGAGCTGAAAAGAGAAGTTGATCAAATTTATCTGTGAAGTCATTGCTCAAAGAATTATCAATATACCCAAAATGTTGAAAATACTGTTTGATTTTAGCTAACCCTTTGATTTTTTTGCCAACGCGGCAACCCAAGTACTTGTTGAAACGGTTCCAGGTAGAATTACTAGGAATTAAAGAAGGAGGAATTGTCGAATCGTTATTGTAAAAATGAGCAGAAACAGATGAAGCAATGATTATTAAAGCAACAATATTAGCGACGGAGAATATAAAAAATCTCATTTCAGGTTTGCGAAATGAGTAAGAACTAATTTTGTTGATTCGAAGGTTTTCGTTACATATATCTTTTTGTTTGTAGAAAACAAGAAATGCCGGCATGGAAATTGTTTTTTCTTGACAACTTTGTAAAATTAGTTTGAATGGTTCTTAGACTTCTTCTTTTTTCCTAAAAGTAATAAATTAATTGTTTCATATCTAAAGTTTTTTTCATCAATATTTGTATTGTGTAAATTACGTAAATATAATGAAAAGGTAAAACCTTCATATCAAAAAGATTTTGACTCAATTCTATATCTAATTCTAATTCTATCCATTGTTCTTTTGCTATGATTCTGACATTCTGTACGTAGTGATCCTTTTCTTTTTTTTAAATAATTGCCGGCATCTCATTTTGTGTTGTTCTCCTTACAATTACTTTATCTTAATTTATGTGGCATAGTTTGAATTTCGAGAGTCAAACAATTTAATTTTGACTATGAATTCGGGTAAGAATTTTTTAAATTTTTTTAAACAAAATTTACATATCAAGTTGTTTGAAGTGTGTGATCATCTCACCTGATTCTATTTTTAGGGAGGGTTCAAACACGTGAAAATTCTTTTTGAGAATGAGTGTGGTAGTAAGATTTAAGCTCAAGATCTTTATTTACTCTAATATTGTGTTGAAAGGTGTGATATGATTATCTAAAAATTTAAACTATTAGAGAAAACACACTTTTATTTTCTTAATGATATTCTCCCTCGCTTACCACCATGAACAAGACCTTTTCCGATCAATTGGTTTTTCATTGTTTAATAAGAAAGATGGCAAATCCTCTAGCTTGCTCTTTCAAATTCAATTTTGGCCTGCAGTAATGTAATCGAGATTTCATCTCCTAAATTCTTTTTTCTATGAAAGCAAGAGGTAGAAAGTTTTGTTAGAAATTCTGTCTTATTCCAACTTAAGAGAGAATACTAATTTGATAGATCATGTTTCTGTTGTACATATATTTTTTAAAATCACATCTCTATTCAAGATCATATATTTGACATTTTTTTTCTATTGTAAGTTTTATAGCTTCAATTCTATTTTTTTGGCTCTTTGCTTGCACTTCTTCATTAATTATTTCAGACTATTGCTGGAACAAAAAAGAAAGACAGCTAAAATATGTAAGAAATTAAAATAAGGCCAAAATTTTACAAAAAAATTACTAAGTTGTATACTCTTAACTTTAAAATCCATCAACAATATTTATTGTTGTTAACTATTGATAGAAATATGATTTTATTTGTCGTCTGATTTGTCAATCATATCATGAAGATTATATCCAAATAATTAACAGTAAGTTTTGAATATGAAATTTTGAAGTATATAAATATCTTAGAAAGAATCTTTTTCATCTGAAAGTAATGTTCAACACAAAATGTCGAACTTGAAACGAAATTGAATGGATAACTTGTTTACTCAAAAATTGTTGAAAGAATACTAAAGATGGAAGTACTAACAACCTAAGCACTTAACAACATACAAAGATGCAACAATTAACAAGTACACATAAAACAACAAATAGAGAACAACAAGATAATTTAGAACATACCATTAATTCAGTTGTGTCGAAGGACAACCTCATATTTCCACTCAAAATTTCAGCAACCAGAGCTCAACATTCTTAGTTCATAATATATATTCTTGTTTAGTTATTATTAAAATTTATTCAATTTAAATATGTCAACTAGAAAATATGATTGCAGTTTTACAAAAAGAGAGAAAAAGAGAAAAACTTGATGAATTAAACAAATCCCAATAATGAGCTCTTGATAGAGTTTTCCAATTAAAAAAGAGTTGTTTCTTTTTCAAATACATATATTGCTTATAGAATAATGTTAATTTTTTGACCGATTTGTGATACTACCGTAAAGAATCTCAAATGATATTTGGAGTCTCTTCGTTGGTAAGTTTTACTTAGTTTTCTCTTGCTGACCATCTAAATCGTTGATTCTACTTCTGTTAGAGATTAATGGTTTAGAATCTACGCTTACTTGTGAAATTATTTTTAATTTGTGCTCTATTTGTTTTAATTCAGTAAATAAGTTTTGGATATTTGAGTATAGTATTATATGTATATGACTTTTGCTCGCTCTTCGTGTATTATTACATATTTCGAAATACATGAATGATATTCTGGAAAAAAAGAGGGAAGAACTTTGATGCGGTTAACATATTTAACAATATAAATTAAAAGAGTTGAATTATTTTTATATATAGTTTTGCCTAAAATTAATGTTATTTTCTCCTCCAAACTTTTTGTAGGAGCTTTATGGGTGATTAACGCTGAAAAACATTCAGGTATGATTAGTTATCAAGATGGATTGGTTGAGAAGGAAGATTTGCATAAGGTTTAAAAAATATTATTTGATTAGTTGCCATGACTATTTTGAGTATGTTTGTGTCTCTATTGTGTAAGTTGTTTGTTGGTCCATGTGTACATATGGTGTGAGAACTTTACACTTTGTTTGGATGGTTGTTGTGTATCGTATTGTATTGTATTGTATTGTGTCTTACTGTATTGTTTTAATGAATATAATATTTGGATAGATTGTATCGTTCTCTGTCGTTACAATGTCACACATCCATAATTTGAATGATAAACCTACAAGAAAAGTAGGTTACGGGGTAGGGTAAAAGATGAAATATAATTAATAAATACTAAATAAAGACAAAATGAGAAGAAAATATTAAGGTAACGACGCAATCACACCAAATCGGTCATTACATAAAATGGGTCTTTTCGTCGTTACCTAACAATGGATTTAAGTGATACGGTACAATAAAATTTAAGTAATAATCAAACAAACATTGTAGTTACACTAACAATAAAATACGTGTAACAACCATTAAACAAGGTGTTAAGCTTCTGGTATATGTCAGTTTTATTTGTTAATGATATTTGTTGAAAGTACTTACACAAATGGTGTATATAAAGGTAAATTTATCATTCATATTTATCGGTGACGCATGCCAATTATTTTGAAAGCATTGTATTGTTCTTATCATCCCATATTTTTAAGGGTCATGATCATCTGATGTTGGGCCCGTGCTTAAGCATGGGCCATGGCCAATCTAGTATATATATATCCATATTTTTATACTTTTTGTCTCTCTTCGTCCAAGAATAATGTGTGTGACTAGGAATGGCAAAATGGGTAATTTGGGTACCCATTCAAATTACCCATCTTAAATGAGTTGGATACCCAGAGGATGGCCTCATATAAGATCATGTCGAAAGGTGGAGAAGGTGGGCAATATATATTCATGCACTACTTTTTGTTAGTTTCGAGAGATGAAAGAGGTTAGATTAGTCGAAAGATGGTTATCAGTTTAAGAATATAAAGTGTTGATCCCTTCAGTTTAAGAATATAAAGTGTTGGTCCCTTCTTTTTCAGGCTAAGAATGGGGATAGAGAAAATTACTCAAGCGAGTGTTCGAATATCAGGCGTTGAATTCCAAATTCTTTTGGTATGGTACGGCCATACATGATTTCCAAAATAAAAAATGAACTTGAGTGCATGACCAGTCTTCATAGTTTTATTTTATTTTATCTTTTATCGTCCAAAGAGTTACCTTTATTTTCTAGACTTGTACCAAACTCGTAGAGTTTCTTATATATATGACTTTCACATTTTGGGATTTTCATTTGTATTTTTGCACTTCAATTATATTATTCGACTGAGTTAGACTATTTTATTCATTTTTAACTTAACTTAAACTTTGTTTGTATTATAATTATTTGTAACACCCCGCTATTTGAAAGAGCTAGAATTAAAAAGAACTCTGAAATTTGGTAAGTTATGTTAAGTATGAGTTTTGGGTCAACTTCAAATGACCATAACTTTTAGTACATAATGAGTTTGGTGGGCTACAAGGTATCAAATGAAAGGTCTTGGAATTATCTTTCCGACTCCATCAATTTTGCTAATTTTCGAGCTGATATGCCCGTTTGAAGTCAGGTTGTCCGGATATGGAAAGTCACCTGGATTTAAGAGGGGTATTTTAATTTGGTCTTTTCATTATCCAATTAAGTTAATTCGTTTCTAGTAATTAATTAGGGGTCTAAACTTATTTGGTTCACTTTACGCATTCCAAATTAACGCTAGGGTTTTGAGAGAAGAGAAAAGAGGAGAAAAGAAGAGAAAGGTCAAGATTTCATTGAGTTCTTGAGGATTTTGTTGTGGATTTCGCCAAGGATTAGATCGTAAAAGGTATGTGAGACTTTCATAGCGTTGGGTTCGTTCACTCACGCGTCATTCATATTTATTTCAGCGAAACTCGTTCTAGAAAGTTGGAAGTTTGATGTTCTTGAATTGTGTTCTTGAAATTGGCTTTCAATCTTGAGTTAAGATGAGATTGATGAGTTCTTGAGGAAATCGTGTCGATTTTAGAGTTGTGTTTGATTAGATTCTTGTGTAGATATACTGGGTATCTGAATCTAAAGAGAAATTGAAAAAAAAATCGAATTTAGGCGAATTAGGGTTAGAAAACGAAGAAGGAAAAAGTCGAGCAGATATTGGCACGCAAGTCCGCGTCGCAGACTTGCTCCCCAAGTGAAAAAATTTCCCCTCCGCGTCGCGGACTTGCTCCCCAAATGAACAAATCTCCCCTCCGCGTCGCGGAGAAGACGCGGACTCCACTGTTTCAAAACTATTTTCGCGACCAAATATAAAAATGCATCTCTGCATCGCGGACTTGCTCCCAGACAGTATTTTCTTGACCGTTTCTCATGATTAACTATCTAGAAACACTCCTAATCATCACGTGATATTTCCTATCACAAATCATAACCTTGAATTCATAATTCAAATTCAAGGAAAAGTTAAGAGTCAAGTCTTGAGAGTTCTTCGAGTTATTTTAAGAAGTTTTTTACAAATCTTTTAAACTTGTTTCAAAGACTTAAGCATTGAGTTTGAGCAAGAGTAGAGCCGAGTTCATTTCTTTAAAAAAAATGAAGTATGGGGACTAAGTATTCCCAAAGAGCAAATGTTTTCACATTTAAGATGAGAGGAAACACCGATTTCCAAAAGAGTTTTCATGAGTAGTTTTAAGTTCCATCTCTTTTAAGAGGTAAGCTTTTTGAGTAATAACCTCAAATCACAGAGAAAGAGTTGCGTTTTTAAACATATGAGCTGAGTATATTTTGGGAGTAGTATTGAGCACCGATATGGGGACAAGTTCATAATAACTCAAGCTTTCATAAACCATGTAGCCATCCTGGGTAGAAAGGGTCATACTTTTTAGATGATTCCTTAATGTTTTTTAGTATAGACTAGTGGATCCACTTAGTTGAGGCATTCTATATCCCGACAAGTTATAGGACAGTTCTAGTAACGTGGGCGAGACGTTGTATCATCACATAGCTCATAGTGATGGTTGTCGGTTAGAGAAACTCCCACATAATTATATTATACTTTACTATATAAATCGAGTTGTCATTGTATTTTTTTTTTATACATTGAGTTGCTACCTACTGTTTAAATGCTTTATATAAATTGCATATTTATTGTTGTTTATTTCTGCATTGAGTTGAGTATCCATGAGTTGAGTAAAGCTGAGGTAAGTGTTTCTTTCAAATTTCAGTTCAAGCTTATGTGTTGTTTAGAATTCATCTCGCATGCTCGTACATTCAATGTATTGACGTTTGGCGCGCATCGTGATGCAGATACATGTAACCAGGATCAGCATCCAGCGCCTCGTTGATCCAGTCGAGCATTTCAGAGTCATTTGGTGAGCCTCCTTGCTTTCCGGAGGATCCCTTTGTATTGCTTTGTTATTTCAGTTTTAGGATGATCGGGGGCCTTGTCCCGACATCCCTCATAGTATTAGAAATTTCATAGACAGTTAGACGTTATTAGTTCATTAGTCTTATTCATTATGTTGTTTTGTCATAAGACTTGAGTTGCCACTTCGGCTAATTGAATGTTCCTTTGAAAACATTCTGAGTTTTATCTATTGAGACAGTTCTGTTAAGATTGTATTTAAGTACATTTTGTGTTGAGTAAGTCTTCCACTGAGTAGTAAGTCAGGCCAAGGGTTCGCTTGGGGCCAGCAATGATTCTCGAATGTCAGTCTCGCCCAGGATGTAGGCTCGGGACGTGACATTATCAATGCGGTTTAGTTTAAAAATTCACCTATTCAGTTAGTGGTAGGTGTGCATCACGACTCGTAATTTTGAGTCATGATAGTTATAAGGCACAACTCATACAATATATTATAAGTACGATTTTTTTAATTTTTACTTTCCACACCAAATTATATTTGTATCCCTTTAAAAAAATAAAGAACAATTTTATCAAGCCACTCTTTGATTTTCTTTTATACATTCTATAAATGTTTATTAGGAAATTCTTATAGAAGTTTCTAGAAGCTAATAACGTCGAATAATCCTCACAACCACTCTTTGATTTGCTTTTATACATTCTATAGATGTTTATTAGGAAATTCTTATAGAAGTTCTAGAAGCTAATAACATTAAATAGTCCTCAAATTAAATTATTGTGTCACTTAATTTGTTGTTTGGTTGGCAAGTTTAGGATAATTTATTCCGGAATTAATAATTAGTACCCGGATACGTTATCCCTTCCCTTGGGTGGTATAGTAATTCCGATATAAAATAAGTAAATGACAAAAATATCCCTTTAAACTCTTTTTATACATCACTTTTCACATTCGTGAAGGGTATTTTTGTAAACAAATAAATTGTTCTTAAAATTTATTATTTTAAATACAACAACCCAAACACTCAATAAAAAATAATCTTAGCATAACTTATCTCATCATAACTAATCTCATGTAACTTATCACATCTAACTAATCCTATCATAATTTGAGTTCAACCCAAAGCGTTTATAGTAATTATTAATCTCTTTCCTAATTGAAAACAAATTATAGTAATTAATAATCCCTTTCCTAATAGGAAACAAATTATGGTAATATTATATATACGTCCATTCCGCCGATGAACAAAATTTTTGTGAGAGTAATCAATACTAAAATTTGTTTGAAAAAAGTAATACTACAATGAATAAAATTTGGTGCGTGGAAGCTGCTAACATGAAGAAACAAGAATGGGAACTTGATGCTTCCAAACTTATTGTCAAAAAATTAATTGGCTTTGGAGGTTTTGGGGTAGTTTATAAAGGCCTTTACAACGGAATACAAGTCGCAGGTATAATTAATTACTAATTTTTCATTAATGCTTATGCATGTACTTCCTACTTTGTTTGCCAAGTTATTTTACTATATTAGGATTATGTTTCTTGAATATTCTTGTTAGAATGACTATAGTAATTAACTATTATATTAGGGTTACGTTTCTTGAATATTGTTGTTAGAAGGACTATAGTAAAACTATATTAGTGTTACGTTTCTTGAATATCATTGTTAGAATGACTATAGTTTACTACATTAGGGTTGTGTTTTTTGAAAATTGTTGTTAGAGTGACTATACTAAAACTATATTAGGGTTACGTTTCTTGAATATTATTGTTAACTAGAATGAAAATGATAAAATTATATGTATTAGGGCTATGTTTCTTGAATATTGTGGTTAGAATGACTATAGTAAAAAATTTGGTAACTTTTAATTAATACACATTATTTCGATGAATTTCAGTTAAAGTGTTTGATTTGGGAGATGAAAAGAAGAATTCAATAGAAAAAAGGCAATTGATGGAAGAGGTATTCATGCAAGAAGTTTCTGCTTGGTGCAATCTTCAACACTCCAATATCGCTAAGGTACTTAATTAATTTCTCTTATTTCCTTATAATATATTATTTGCAAATTAGGTGAAATATTTTAATTTTGTGCAGTTCATTGGAGCTATAAACAACAACAACATGTCAAAGATAAAAATGAAATGTCAAAAAGGTGCAACACTACCAATAAATGGATATTGTTGCATAGTTGTGGAATATGTTGGTGGAGGTACTCTTCAATCTTATCTTTCCAAACATACAATGAAGAAGAAATTGCCTTTGGATACAATTATACAACTTGCATTGGATGTTGCTAAAGGGTTGAGTTACATTCATTCTAACAAAATTGCTCATAGAGATGTCAAAACTGAGAATTTACTTCTTGACAAAACTGGAAGAGTGAAGATAATTGATTTTGGACTCTCTAGTGAGTTTTATTCACTTGGATTGGATTATCCTCCTATGATGGTTGGAACAAGTGGAACTATGGGTTATATGGCTCCTGAGGTTTTGAGTGATCCATCATATGATCATAAGTGTGATGTCTACAGCTTTGCAATTTGCTTGTGGGAAATGTATACTTGTTTAGATCCATACCCTGAACACATTTCTCGAAGTAAAATCTCACATCAAATTTACAAGGATCGAAGGCCTGAGATACCAAAATGTTGTCCAAGAGCATTGTCAGATATAATGGAGAAATGTTGGGATGTAAAGCCACAAAATAGGCCAGAGATGAAGCAAGTGGTGCACATGTTAGAAGCCATTCAGACGAGTACAAAACGAAGAAAGCACCACATATTTTGCTTTGCCTAGAAAGACAGGAATCAGAGGAGTTTATAATTAATCTGTAAATTGTAATGTTACATGAATAAAGTTCTTCAAACATTCTTTCATGAGCATAGACCAAAGAAGAAAACCAAAAGCATAAAATGCAATGAGAAATAGAAGAGTACTTGTGCTTTATGCAATGTGACATGCTTGTACGCAACATCTTTTAGATACAACCAGTTTTTTTTATAATGATAGTTAATTCTATTTAAAATGTAAAACGGTTCTCATCTGAGAAATGAAGACTTAAAATTTCAGTTTAAAATCACGTTCAGTCCCATCTGATACTGCTGGAAACAGTTTAAAATTCCAAAAATAAAAAGAACACTATTACTGCCTTCACAACAACAACATACCCCGTTGTGATCCCACACAAATGGGGCCTTTGCTTCTCACAAATTTCCTCCAGTCAAAAATGTGGGATATACTCATATGTAAGAGAAAACAGCACAAACATGGAAAGCAACGCAACCTTGAAGCTGGCATGAATTAAGAGAATCACAAAATAACCAACTTTTAACCTAAACTATTTATCATTTTTATGCTTGAAAGAACACAGTTCTACAATGATTTGATAGAGTAGCAAGAGCATTATGAATATGCTTCCAAGTTACAGGTGAGAACATAACTGAAATTAGGATTTGGGCCTCAAAGCCAAACCTGTCTCAACTTTCTTGATTTCAAATATAAGCATCCTCCACATCTTCAGAACAAACATTTCAGCTTCTTCATCTAATATACTTTGGAGCCTCTCCAGCATCTCAGTTGCCTTGACATGTTCTTGAGTGCTGGAGACGATGTAGTCTACCAGCGTCGGCTCCTCCTCACCAAGAAAATCAGTGATCTTTTTACTGATCCACGGTCTCATCCTTTCATGCAATGCATTCTGTGAAAAGTAAAGCAGATATAAACTATAAACATTCACAGCTCCAATAAACCAACAATAGAAAACCCGAAAAGAGAAGATAGGATATACAAAATGTAACTTGGCAAAAGCTCAGAACATAACATTCAAGTTATTTTAGCCTAGAGATTCAGCCTCAAGTGAAACAAGTCTATAGGACCTTGGGACTCCAACAGGAACTAAAGCGCTAGATGAAGAGTTTACACGACTAGCAGTTGTTAACATTCCTAACGGTTGGAAGGTGGATCTAATATCAACGACAGCTGAAAGGCGACCAATTTTCTGTCCACCTGTAAGCAGTGGTTCTTGCTGTAAAGAATTCTTAAAAGCCAAAGTACTCTCTTGCCATGCATCCTCCCAGAAAACTCAGGCTGCCTATATTCCTTTCTTGATCAGGAACTTAGGATGCCAACATTCCTGTAAGTCCTCACCACATGTCAAGGAGTTGAATATTATTTTCAGTCAACTACCCGGTCAAGCTTAATATTCTTCTCACTCAAGCATGGTCAAACTCCTCTCGAGGCATGCTTAAGCCCTTAGTCCCTGAAACTTGGTGCTGCGCAGGTTAGATGTTTCGCTTCACTTAACCTGTATTCCAGAGTTGGCACTAGGGTGGGTCTCAATATCTATAAGTTTTTCCTTAAAGAGGATAGCACTGATGACAAAATAGTATCTATTCATCAAACTTCATGAATAAACATTTTCGTGATTAAGAAAAAGAAATTAGAATTTAACAATAGATAACAAGACATAGTTAGCAACTTCCATTTGAATCTGAAATTCAAAAAACATTGTACTTGATAAACATGGGCTTTTACGTTTTACTTCATATATACTTAGCTTTTCAATTCTTTTGATCTACAAAATTGTCATTAGGTTTTGTAGTGATTTTTTCCTTGCATACAAAAGTCCATGCTTCGATTGCACTTTACACTTGAAGCCCCAACAGGCACTTAACACTTTTCTATGCTTTCCACCTCTGATTATACTGCTGATGAGGTGATCGTATTCAGAAAGTCCTATGATTTCTGAACATTTTTTATCTAATTGCTAATTACATGATTCAGCAATAAAGCAATTATATTGGTGCTCAATAGAGAAGAATTATTTTCTAATCTTGTAGGAAGACCAATAAACTTATTATCAAGGGACACTATGTCTTTCCAGAAAATGAGAAAAACTACTGTTTAAGAAATCAGAAGTAGAGCCACAGTGTCTTCCACATTCAAATAGTGGAGAACAAATAGGAATACATAAGCTACTTCATCATGTTAGTGGATGTGTTAATCACTTGATCCATCAGGATATAGGAATTTTCCCTCCATTTACCTCTGTATGCTGTTGTGCAATTGATAAATTGACTCTCCATCTCCCTCCTAATGAGATGTTTTGATTCCAACGTGGACTTTCAGGCAGTCATGCAAAAAGCAGATGCCTTGAAAAATATAAAAAAAACTACCATAGAATTACCATGAATATACATACTGCTAATACTAAGGACACTATACTCAATCCAACAAAAGCCTGTCCTTATTTACCAGAGTCAATGAACCAAGTTTTAGAACTAGCATACATCTCACATATTTCATGTATACGCAATATCTTAGGAGTTCTTTGGCATCTGCCCATAAGGAATACTGAAACTCATTCATCAGTTGTGTTTCTTGTAAAAACAATTTAAAAGGAACCATCATGGTGCTCTTACTATTACTGTGCTCAAACATAAAAATAGTGACAAAGGAAACATTTGATTGGAAAGAAAGACCGGCTATTTCGGGGGAAAAACCTATATCAAATGTTTGGCTGACATTAGGCTAAAAATCAACCACAATAGTAATAAAAGCCCTCCAAATCCTAGAAGCTGAGTGGGTATGCTATCTCTCACGTCTCCTCCCACTCTGCTTTATGTTAATTGCAGGAACACATCAATATGAAAATGCATAGCTGTGTTCGCTAGAAGTTGCAAGTACCAAATAGCATACAACTCTAAGAATAAAACATATGAATTGACTTGGTAATATTTGCTATAATCCGATGAAACCATCTCATGTATTAAAGCAAGAGAATGAAACTGACAGATCATTTCTCACCTTGTCATAAATAGCCCAGTTTATCTCATAAGAGAACAACTCATCTTTGGTTTTTGGAATCATGTCAATCAATTGCTTTGCATCTAAAAGCTTCTGATTATCAGGCGTCTTAACCTTATCAGGTCTAGGTTCCCGAACTCTGTCATGATCAAGGTTTCTATTGTCATTCCTGGTTCGGTTAGTCTCCTCATCATGCCTGTCCCGATCCCTCTGGCTGGATCTGTCATGAGTTCTTCTGTGTCTCTCCTTCTCTACGTCATGCCTCTCTTCTTTAGCATTGACATTTGAAATTCGCTTAGCAAATTCTGCAGCCGTAGTCGGCGATGTTTCAGAGATGGAAGGTTGGACCATATGTTGCTCGTCAGCTGAGTAGTCAATTGGAACCAATGGCCTCATTTTCTTTTCTTTTTGAGTATCCTCGTCCTCATCCGCATTGAAGAAAGACGGGACAGCAGCTCTTTTTCCTGACCCTGAGAGGCCAAATTCTAACCTTTTCGTAGGGGCATTGCTATTATGCCTCATGTCTGATGCTGCAGTAGCTGCCAACACGGATTCTTCATCAGTCCCATTTTGTGCAACTCCTTCACCTGTTATTTTTCAATATCAAATGCCAAATAAAAAGATAAAGAGCAAAATCCATAATAATAAATCTTAAGAAGAATAAACTAAAATAGTTACCCTGGCTTAAATTATCCTGAGCTGTCTCGATATTCTTATCTTGGCTATCAAGATTGTTTTCCTCATATGAAACAGCTTTTTCACGTCCATTGGCTAGATGACCAGAAAGGATTTTCAATGCCTCCTCCTGTTCTTTTTTCTGATGTTCCTCGTCTGCTCTTATCTTAGCCTCAGCAATCTCTTCTTCTTCTTTAGACCTGTCGGCCAAGTCATCTTCCTTCTCCCTCTGTCGTCTTTTCCTCTCCTCGTCACTAGTCCTGTGTTTTCTTTTTCTATAACCATCTTCACATTCACGTTCTTGTTCCACTATATCCCATTTGCGTTCCTGAGCCCTTTCTTTCTCCCTTTCTCTCTCTCTTTTTCGCCAATGTTCCCTCTCCCTTTCTCTTGTTTCCCACTCTTTTTCACGGGACTTGTACCTACGGTCATCTTCGCGGGTCTTGTACTCTCTCTCCTTCTCTCTCTTAGCTCGTTCTTGTTCACGTTCTCTCTCATACCTTTCGAGTTCCCTTTCCTTTTCCCTCTTCAAATCCCTCTCCCGATCCCTGCTTCTCCTATCTTGCCTACGATGGTCCGGTGAGCTAATCTCGGCCTTGTCATGCTCACTTGAAGTTTTACTTTCGTTGACATCATCAGTTTTTTCTTCTGCAGTGTTTCCAAAATCATATTGAAACTGTCAGTAAAGCATCAATAAAAGAAAAATATCCGAAAGAAATAAAGGAAAGAGAGGCTTCTTATTGGTCCAAAAAACTAACCATTTTTTGCTGCATCTCTACCTGGTTCCCCATCTTTGAGGTTTTCCGTATATGAGCTATCAGAACCATCTTTAGGTGCTTGTGGAGGTGGAGGTGGAGGTGGTAATGGTTTATTCTTCAGCCTTTCCTCTATCATATCCTTGAGCTTCTCCAAGGCCTCTTTGTCAGCTTGCCTATCTTCGTCAGTGACCAGACCAAAGTTAGCAGCATCGAGATTTTCTTTGTTCCCTTTATCACCATTATCTTGCTTTGATTCTTCTGTACTAGACTCAGGAGGTTCTGTGAGCGTCTTTGCATTTTCATTCGTCACCCCACCTAATGCACTTTCTTCTTCTTTCTCAGTGCCTTCAGTTTCAAATTCTTTGGGTTTCTTTGAGTTTTCTGCTTTCTTTTCAACATACCGTTCAAGGAAATCGCGAGTTGCTTGATTGACATTTAACTGCAATGATACCAAGTCTAACTAAGTTTAATAGTTGAAATTTCACTACCCCTTGGTAAGTTGGTGATGTAACATGACTTGAAGGAGAGCGCCTATAACATGATTTGGTCAAAATATGCATGCAGACAGAACAAAATGTCCATATTTCCAAACACTGGGGGAAGATACTGTAAATATTTAGTAGACAGATGAGCAGCACAGGCACACATTATCAGATGGAAAGATGAGGTATCATAATTAATTTTATCACTGGTGAGATCTTCATGCTGCACAATAATAGCCCTAAAATATGCAGACATAAATGAGAAAACAAAATTTATTTATTTTGGACGGTTGGCTGTGTGTATTTTCTATATAAGAAAAAAAAGAAATTGGGTGGGTGGGTGGGGATTGAGAGAGAAAGGAGAAAAAGACAGGATTATACCATTAGCTCCTGCCCGTCGATGTTTAATTTGTTGAGCAATCTTAATGCACGGAGAACCCCCTCAGCAGCCTCAAACTCACAAAACCCAAAACCTTTCAGTGATCCATTAGTCGGATCTTGAGCACGCTTCCAACTCCTAACAGGCCCGCAGAGCTTTGCAAACATTACAGCAGAAAAGTCAGTTAAATTTAGAGCTTTGGAACACAAACAAGTGAGAAACACAACGAACTAAGTTCCACCCTTCAAAAATCAATTGGAGGAATTGCCGAAATGTTAAATTCACTCACCTGTAAAAGAGAAAGCATAAACTCATTTTCTGCAGTGGACGATATCTTGCCAACATAAACTGTTGTTTGTGGTTTCTCTGTTTGAGTAATGCTTGGGATGGCAGCTGGCCTGGCAACAAGAGGTATGATTGGAGGACGCATCATAGGGATTGGAGGGCGCATCAAGGGAGGAATAATGCCTACTGCACCTAGTGGGCGTGGAGGAAACACTGGTCGAGCCATCTGTGTGTACGGTGATGCATAACGCGGAATTCCTGCATAAATGGACAAAGGAGTCTAGGAATATTTATTAGGCCAAGCTTACAAAGCAGAGACAAGTCTAACACTCAACACCTACGTCTCATTCACAAAAGAAAACTGCAAGGCTGAACAAATGTTATTACCAAACATTACAAGCATTATGAGATGGCACCATAGGCATGAGAACACTCACGAGCTGAACAGACAACCTGAAGGATCAAGATAATAACATCCATTTCATAAACCACTAACATGTGAATAGGGCTTACCTTATGCATCCACTTGCAAAGAAATCTGATCTAACTGTCCAAATTCCCAAGAATGATTTGCAAGGTTTGAATACATTAAGATGAGACTTCCAGCGTCTCATCATCAGTAATGCAATTGATAGCATGATAACATATTTTAAGACAATCTTTACACATGTCAAACATTAACATCATCATGTACCGCAGAAAAATAGCCGGAAAGACAACACAAGCAGGTAAAATGAAAAGATTGTGATACCTTGGTGTATAGGCTACTTGCATTCAGTTGTTAACAAGGTCTGCTGCCAGCATTTCAAGAATCAAGATCCCAACAAAGGGGTAGTACCCTTACTACTAAAAGTAAATCTACTGTAGTACACGCATATTCAGACATTACATAACATAGAAAATTATATGTCCATGGTGAGAAAGCTCCACTTTTGGTACTTCACAGAAAATAGATGTGTTCGAAAGCAAATGACCTTGTAATGATAAATGAAAATAAAAACAAAAACAAGCAGACGTGCTCATACCAAAAAAGCAGTTGGAGTACTCAGTAGTCTCTAATGAACAGCAATATGAAGCCTTCCCACCTTTCTCACCGAAACCATTCAAGAAACTGTAGGAGAAAACATCCCGTCATCGATACCCCTTATCCATTTTTAATACAATTCTATGGCAAACTCCTCTCATCCATATTATTCCCCTCTCAATATCAACACAATAAAGCAACAGACAGAAGTAGGCTAGCCATTGTTACTCTAATTATATCTATAACTGTATACTATTAAGTAATGCGAGGTTCAAATAGTAACCAGAGATATGTGTTCAGTAATTCTTCTAGAGCCTTTAACAAGCATACTTATGTATAACATTTTGTAGTGGTTCAGTCTCAACAGAATAATTTCTAAATAATAAACTTTGTCAAAGCTATTATTAGGACCACCAGTACTGCAGCATCTAGTGCTGACGATCCAGAAATCTGGAGTAACTATCCTAAGAGATTAATCACTAAGACAAAGACTTCGCCTTTTGATATCACCACACAAGTGTATAATACACTGCACAATCTATCATTTCAGCTATCAATATTGCAGCATCAATTGCTAAATACCCAAGTGACAGTACATATTAGAAAGAAACAAAAACCCACCGGGATGAATCATGGCGCCATGTGGAGCAGGTTGAGGCATAGCATGGTAACCGTTAGGCATAGGAGCGTACGGTCTCATCATCTGTCCCAGCATGGCATAAGGCGGCATAATTTGCGGCGCCGAACCCATCTGGACAGCTCCAGCACCAGCTGTAGGTGCCGGAATCATCGACGGCGGCACAGAATTCACTCCGGGAGGCTGAACAGAAGGATTCGGAAAATTCAATGTTTGCTGTTGCAAGTTAGGGTTAGGAAGAGGCGAGAACATAGGAGCTATACCAACACCAGGTAGTGGTGCTGGTGGCGTCGCCGGACGAAACGACGGAGGTATGCCGGAGTAAGGCTGGATCGACGGCGGAGGTGGTGGCAGAGGTGAAGATAACGACGGTGCCGGAGATGGATCTGATTGGGAGGTTTTGTTTTCGGATTCCGTTGGTGGTTGTGAATTTGCGACGGCGGAATTTTCCGGCGAAGGAGCTGAATCCGCCATGGATGTGGAAATTGGGTAGCCGAAGATTGTGGGTTTGAGAGTGAGCCCTAGAATTACTGGAAGAAAGTGGTTGTTTTTATGAATATGTTTTATATATAATATATTTTAATTTTCGAGTAAAATATCTCTTGTGCTCTAAAAGAGGTTTATGGTTTATTTGGACCAATTTTTATTTGAATTAAATTGAAATTATAAAAGTTGAATTAAATTTAAATTATATTTATTTATTTAGTTGTTGTTAGTTTTACTTGATTTAGTTGAAAATCACCGCATTTCAAATTTTCTGATTGAATTTGTCATAGATGTCTATGATAGATAATAATTTCCTCCCGAACATAGATTATTCATCATATTGTGCTTTCCAAAGAGCAATTCTTCTCTTTGGTCTTGTGGTTCCACTCTTCCGGAGGATCCAACTATAAGAGAATAAAAAACGTAGGGTTTTTCTCTCTGCCAAGTGACTTTTTTTTAGGTAACTAACTTGTTTCCATTAATCACCTGTAAAAAAACAATACAGAGCAGCTAAATTCTGACTAATGAAAAGACACTATTCCCACTCTCCTCTACACGTTATACACATAAGACCACACCTTCACTTTTACACCAACCAAGACTGAACTAAAGGCCTAATCTTAGAGAAAGCTCTAACATTACATATAAAAGCAATAGTTCTAATAATTTCTATCTACTCCATTTTTCTTCTGCTCAAACACTCTTTGGTTCCTTTCAATTCATCATGCATAGACAGCTTCAGCATAGACCATTTTGAAAATTTGAGCCCGTAGAGTCTTCCCCTTTGCATCTTTCAGAACCCAATCAAGGTGTTGTTGCCAATTCCCTTCTATACCTACGACATCTATATGATCTCCATCTAGTTAGCAAGGTGATTCCATAGTTGTCTAGTATAAGAACAATTCACAAACAAATGATCGCAGGTTTCATCCTCCTTTCTACACATAATGCATTGTGGCTCCACCTAGAACCTCAACCTATCTTTAGTGAGCAGTTGCAATCATAAAATAAACACAATCTTTGGTCTAGCAGTAGTACTAAATATTAGGCACTTCCAGGAAATTCTCACACCGTCCCCTATCAATCTCAAGTACAGTTCTTTGATAATAGTTTGTTGAAACAATTGAGTTAGCTCGTAGTTATTCCACATCTTCCTAGTCTTCCAACAAGCATGCTGAGGAATAGGCATCACAACTAATATGTTTCACTTATTGAACATGATTCTATAGTTGATCTGTTAAAAAAAAAAATTAATCAAATTGCAAATACTCCAACTTATAGTATTCATTTTGCATATTTTTTTTCCTAACCCACTTAAAAGTCAACCTATTCATAAGGTTATTTAAATAAATTGTAAATTATTGTAATCAAGAAAAAGGTTATAATTGGTTGAGTAATAATTATTGTATGTCATTATTTTTAAGCTGACTCCGTTTAATTTTTCACTTTATATTGATATAGTTGTTATAACAATATTAATAAGCTCTTATTTTACACTTTGAAAAAAATTAAGTAAGAATAATTTAAAACAATCCTTTTTTATATAGTTCAAGTAATATATGTTTGAATGATAAATTTCGTTGATGCTTGTTTAGCTTTAAATTTAAACATTTTGATCTTTTTATTTTGAATCATAATTTGTTTTCAGAATTCTAGTAAAATAAAGTTCTAACACTATCTATTATAATTCGTATGATGTGTTATCAATATTAAAATAAAAAATTCCAATAATCTATAATCTAGTTTTCATTATATTTAAGAAAAATGTTATAATTTTATTTTATAATATTAACGTATTTAAAAATCACAAATCCTACCCCTTCATAGCATTAAAGGGATATATTTTTATTGCTGTATATTGATATTTTATAAAGAATTAATTTATAAAATATTAAAAATAACTATTAGTAAAATTATTTTTAAATATCATACCAATAATGTAAAACAAATAAGAATTTTGTATTGAAATTTTACGCAATTCTTAATATTCTATCACATGATTCACATCTCTAATTACTTCAAACAAAAAAATGTTAACTAACGTTTTTATTGATCACTGATATTATAAATCCATAGACACATTACCACAATTAGCTATCCAAGTATGCTTTAAAAATACGAAAAAATTAACAATATTTTTATTATATTCTATTAAATATTAAATAAATTTCTATATTTTATATAATTGAAAGGAGGGGGGGGGGGGAGGGGGATTAAGTCAAGTGGCGATTTGACAAAAAGCCACATGTATTTATTAAGAAGAAATTAACTATCATTATAGTTTTAAATTTAAAATTTTAAGTTAAGGGTCATCAATTGATTTTAATTTATTTTTTTAAAATCATATTGCAATTATCAAGATAGACACAGAAAAAAAAAGGTATGAATAACATTTATAACATTCAAAAGAATCGTATAAAGTATTAAATTCATTTTATTTAGAAGAGGAGTAAATTCCAGAGAATTGTATTTGCTTAGATGGGACTGGTTTAGCTAATAGATTATTGATGATGAGTTCATATTCTTGCTCATGAGATTTTCTATATTTTATAAAATAGAGAAATGCAAATAATTAGGAGTGTCAAATTGGTGGATCAGATTGAAATTTAGAATATTAAAATGGATTGAAATAGAAATTGAATTGGATCCTAACCCATTCAAGTTTACTTAGACTCAACTGAGTTGAGCTCAAATGAGCTAAAAAAATATATAGAAATTTGACACATCCAATTTAACCCGCATAATCTCAATTCTCAATAAGTTTAACATATTGTTGTTTGAAATAACATTTCAGAGGAGAAAGAGAGAGCACAAGAGGCACTACAATTAAATTTCTAAAGTTTCTCTTCTATTATTTCTTTACTTATTCGACATAAGAGATTATTCTAGTTTCTACTTTTAATTAAATAGTAAAAAAAAAATCTTTGGAATTTTTATTTTATTTTCTTATTGAAATGTCTCCTTCTGTAAAGCTTGGCTAGTCTTTTGTATTTTGAGACAAATATGTATATTCTTGGTCCATTTTTGGGACGTATACTCTTTGTAGTAGCTTTGTACATATGACTATCAGGTTTTGGGTTGAATCTTTTATTTATATTATGTTGATTTCTACCTTATTTTCGATTGTAACCTTTAAATTATTTTTGCATTTCCTGTTAATTGTTGTCTCTACCCTGTAGTTGTTACTAGTCATTTCGGATTACAAATTGGTTTACCTACTGGTGGGTTATAGTAAGTGCTATCATGACTCGAATTTTGGATCGTGACAAGTATATTCTCAATAATATTTTTTAGGTAATATATATAATTAAACTATTAGTATTTTCATAAGTCATGATCTAGGATTTAACTCCAGCCTTATAGTTTGTTTCAAAATCTCAGTCCTTATTCGTTTCTTTTATACATTTTGTTCTAGATATCATGTCTCTCATACACTTGCAATCTCGTGATTTAGAAATACATGATTTATATATGTATACTCATTTCAGTATTCAAAAGCATCAACTCATAACAGTAAGATACATGACATACAAATATATCATTAATGCTTTTGAACATTTTTTTAAAAAAAAGTTCTTGATTAATGATTAGTATAGTATCCAGAATGCCATCAATGATTGTGGGTTAGTTTTCTTATAAGAGCAAAGTTCACTAGTAGTATGGCAATATGTATGAAAAACATTATTAGGAGCTATCAGCTATGTTTAATTTAGAGTAGTACTAAGCACTGAGTTGAATTAGGATCAGTTTATTCAAGTATCAGAACTACACGTCATCGCAGGTTTATGTGGCCCTCAGTGGGTGCATACCTTTTCGATGGAAATTATACATCGAACTCCATGTTAGCTCACATGATTATATGTCATGCAGTAGCATCTCCCACAATTTAGTCTCAAATATTGCATGACCATGTATACAATGATTTTAGTTACTATGTATCAACGGCATGTTTTACTACTTGATCATTGCATCATATTTTATGTATTAGTTTTATATTCAGTTAGAATCTCAGATTTGTCATGTTCATTTTTACAGATTATCATGCATATTTTACATACTCAGTATATTGAAAGTACTGATTGTATACTTCTCTTGCATACATTTTCCATGTGATGTAAATTCAAGTTCTTACTATCAGGATCCTGGTCAACTAAATCTCACCTTCCAACCAACAAGTGATGAACTCTTATTTTTTTCTAGGGCTCAAGTTAGTCCGTAGTTCTAGTGTTTTTAATTATGTGCATATATTGATTAAGGTAAGTATGGGGTTGTGTCTCGACTACCTTCCGTCAATATTAGTAGATGCTTCATAGACAGTTAGTTAGAGTTGTTATATTTGTCTATTTTATTCTAGATTCTTTTCATATTACAATTGATGTATGCAAAACTTTGTTTAGAAATATATTGAACCAATATTCTATAACTATGCTTCCGATCAATCATTTTAGTTCTTTTACATGTTCATTTTCAGTTATTCGTGACTTAAATAACAAAATTGATAAATATAAAAAGATAATATGGAACAACCCTGAAATAAATAATTAAAATTATTTTTTGACAATATTATTGCATATTATAATAGACAAACGAATTGACTAAAAAGGGAGGAGAGTAGAAATACTAGAGGAGAGTGGAACCTTTTTTTTTTTTTTGCTTTTTCTAATTGTTAATTTTCTATTTTTAATTATTTTTTATTTGCATTTGTGAAAAGAAAAATGCAAAACATGGTTCCTTTTAAAGAGATGAGAAAACTTTTGATGGTTGTGGGGTTCGAACTCATAATTCTGGCACGGAAAGAGCTTCCACAGTCTCCACTACCACTGAGTCGTTAACTCAATTTTGTTAGGGGGTTCCAAATTAATATACATATATATTTACTAAATTTTCTAACACAAATACAGGGTTCACAGAAAAGCTATGGGTTTGTCCGACCCCCCGCGTTACACTGTAGCTCAGCCCCTGATAAGGAACTTCAAACACTAAGTCAAGTTCAAATATTCTCTGACGATTAAGTTTGTGCATGAAATAATGCAAGAGTCAACTTCAAACAAACATATCTCTTAGAATACGAAGAGTTGTGTCTTACATTAATCATAAAATTAAAGGCATTTGAGTCTTTTTTCCAACAACACCGATCATTTATAAATTTGAGTTTGGAGTAAAATATTATGATTGTTTTATCAGAGATGCTCCCGTATGAAATTTTCAGTAATACAACCAAAGTATGGCTCGCATGGCAAGGTTCAGAGAGTCCCAAAATTGAGCCACCCAACCACGGGTTGGACTATGACTTGTGGTACAACTATATATGACTCGTAGTCACTATTTCTAGATTTCTTCAAACATATTTTCAATGTTATTTTTGATTTTTTCTTGACATATTACCTAACCACACTATGTTTGACTTCCAAAAGGCATACATCTTAGATCCTAAAGTCAATGCTCTTATTCTTTCTCTCCAACCCAAGTATATAGTTCAAGTGTCATAGGAGAAGTCATGTTAGTCGAATCTTATTTATGATTATGAAAGCTCCATTTCTATAAATGAGAGATTATGGACTTTTAAGAAAATTCCCCCCTTCTTTCATACTCTCGATCGTGCAACAAAGCTACCTTTTAAGAAACATATGCAGATTAATGTGTTGCTCCAATTTATTCAATTATGCCTAATCTTCAAGGTGTTGGAAACAACAAAGCTCAAAATACCTATCAATATTGTTCCCTTTAGTGCGTTTAGAGACTTAATAAGGCTTAAGAAGAGTCCTTTAGTGCGTTAACCTTATTTGATTTGAAAAGATACAATGGTTATAGTTTGGACTTAATTAGATATTCATAGATATACTAAGCTTAATTAGGAATTATAACTATATGTTTGGGACAAGAGAGAGACGAGCGAGACTTAGAGACGGAGATGAGAGGTGAGAGGCGAGAGGCAAGAGTGAGAGAGGTTGAATAAGTGTTGTATTTGTTGTATCACAAATACAATTGATACAATTGATTTGTATCAAATTGAATACAATTGTATAAAAAAATATAGTATCTAGCTACATATTAGGAGGAATGAGGCTAACAAAATTGAGAGAGAGGATGAATACATGTTATATTCGTTGTATCACAAATACATTTGATACATAATACAAAATACAAATATAATTATCTGAATATAATTAATACAAATATAGTTGTTTATTGTGTATTCTTTAAAATTACACGAATAACCCAGCCCATTTTAATCCGTCCAAATATATAATAAAACAGCCCATTTGCCACCTTTAGCTTCACCTTTGTTCATCATAGATTCCCCAATGCAGTGTTTTGGGGTAGGTTACGGTCTAGTGTTCTTGGTTTAGCAGCAGCATCGATGTTATCGCCATCATCTGCTCTCTTTTGCTCTCAGAATCGGAGCTTTTCCTAGTCTTGCTCTCTTTCGGATTGGAATTTTCGTTTTTGATCTCTCCATTTCTATGATGTTGTTGTAGTTGAATGAAATTCTAAATGGCACGGTTAATTATTGATTGGAGTAAGCTAATAGACGACAAGCCTCCGGCCGAGTTGGTGGTCGCTACCAAAGCAACTCCGATGATTACCCTAGACGACGGGGAAGAGCAAAATGACGAGTTTTCAAACCTTAGGACTGATGAACTAACTGAAAGAATTAACAGGTTCAAAAGTTTGTTGAGCACCAAAGGCCCTAGATTAGTCGACGGGGGCGAGAAACTGAAAACAACTATAAAAAAGTACGAGGCTGAATTTGAGAGGAGAAAATTGCTTAGCTCCGATAAGGTGAGGTTCTTAATTAAATTTCGAGCAAAATGGATGTAGAGTATTCATACTGTCGAGTTCAACTAGTTTGACTGACGCATATTTATTGTTATTTAGTTGTTATTGAAGTAGTATTGTTGCTTGAACATCTGTGGATTTTGTATATGTTTGAAGAATTTAGAAATTTTTTGAAACCCTATAAGGGTGCTGTTGAGTCTGTTGTGGCTACTGGACGCAAAATGGATTTTGGAATTTATTAACATTCTCTAAGAAAGTTACTGGTAATGATCTCGCAGGTACTAAAATCATTAAATCAACCCTCAATAATTTATTGGGCATTGTACGAAGTATTTGAAATACAGGAAAGAAATACCATTGAAATATGAACTAATTTCTAAATCAACTTTTGCTTGAGGACTAGTACAAAAATGTTTTGGTAAATATATTCGAATCATGTATTGACTTCACCTTGTGGAATTTCGAGGAAGGCAATGAATATCTATTAACTTAAGTAATAGCCTATTTGGCCAAGTTTCTAGGAGCATAAGGTGTTTATTTTCTTAAAAATGTGCTAAATTTAAAGTGGAGTTAATTCCTCAAAAGGTCACTCTAGTTAAGGAAATTGTCTACCAAAGTTACTTTTCTTTAGTTTAGGACAATACAATCACTCAACAAATCCTTTGTTCCTCAAATATAATTGCTACCGTTGTAGCCATTTAGGCACCGTAAATGTTACTAGCATCGCCTATTTTATTAAATGTTTTCTTTATTTGGTTTGTTTGATCAAGGCCCATTTAATTGAAAAATATTTCCAGCAATAAGCAATTTAACTTGGTTGTGGGCTATGTTGAACCACATTTTCATAGCAAATGTGGGCTTTATGTTACTCTGGTATGGGTTGATAAGTGAAAGCTGCATATAAGTATGTCATAACTATATGACATCATTTTAGAATTGCACAATTAGTGTCATCATTTGAGAAAGGCTTTCAAGACACTAATGAAAATTCACATGAATTGAAGATACTTTTGTTCCCAATGGTTTTTGTGGTTTTGATGCATAATCATAATGATGCTGTCAACCATGATAATTGTAGATAATACTTGATAAATAAATGCATAACCGTAGAAGTGGCGTAAATCCATATTTGGAAAATGTGTTTCCTTGAACAAGCATATGTCCTTCCCCTCTTTGATTGGTTTATGTAATTGAACATTATTGCTTACACTATTTTTGACAGGGAACAGATGGATGTGCGTTATTGGGGAGGCATCACTCTAGTTCTATTGGTAAGTCTTTTTTTTCTGTGTGTGTGGAGGGTAGGGGGTGACTATGTTAAGCTTTTCATTTATCCCCAAAAAAAGGAAAACATTAAGCTTTTCTGTTGTCACAAGTTCTTCTACCAACTAAGGGATGTTCATTACTTGGGCAAACATAAATATATAAACGAGTTTCTAGCACTCCAAGTGTACTCACTGTTCACCTTGGAGATCTTTAGTGCTGATTTTAGGCACTTTTATGTGTTCTTCATGCAAGCAGGCATCTGTATGACTCGTGGTTTATGTACAATGTATGCGTGCAGCTACATGGGAGTTAGATGAGCAAAAGATTTGAGTTTCTTTACAAAATATTGTATGAATGGAAACTAATGGTGGAGGAAATTTTGTAGGTGCAGTTAATGGCCTAGGGCAGCGGTCTGCACAATCAGCACCCCGCTCGCAATCTGCTTTTGCTGTGTGCTTTTCGAAAAAACTGGAAGAAAAAGTATATTTTTACTTTAAAAATAAGATTTCTGATGAAAATAGTTAATGTTGTTTTGCACTTACTGCAATCCAAACAAAAAACCTATATATATATATCTAATGTTGCTTTTACTTGTTGATAGCAGGCTAACTCTAAGACACCCAATGGTTTCCAAAATGAATTACATGCTCTGAATACGTGTGGCCGCAAAAGGATATTAACCAAAAAGTTTTCTCCAAGAAGAAGATGTAAGACAACATTGTCTTCACGAGAAGCACCTTTTAAGTCCCCTCTAAATATAGATGAACGAAAATTTTATGCTGATGGAAAGGCAAGAGACATTTCTACTTCTTCTCCTCGTTATTCTGAAGAAAGTTTCTCTAGCCGTGTCAGGAAAGAGTATGTGAAATTTTTGTCTCCCTTGTTATTTTACTTAACTTCACAGAATATTTTATTCTATGTTACTTATTGTTGTTGTTTTCTTGATACTGCTGGAGTATGTAGCCATTGCTGTTATTTTCTTGATTACTGTTGCAGCTAAAAGTGTTAACTATAATTGGTGTGCATTTTACCATAAAAAAAGATATTTCTAAGATGAAATTTTTTACATACACACTGAACAACCAAGGCTTCTTTTATGATGAAGTGCATTAGTCTCTTTAAAATTTATGGTCAAGGAATAAGGGAAGCAACAAAATATCATTCAATTAACCTCGTCTCTTTGATCTTCCCAACCATTTTTGTGCTTATATTATTTAATCTATTAATCTTTCTGCACAATGCTCCTTCTAGTTCCAAGATTGACTTTTGGAACATGCTCGTACTTCAAAGATTTACTCGGGAATTAGAATTGAAACGTCAAAGGGCCAAAATTTTGAGAATTTGGTTTGTTCTGTTTGTTTCATGTCCAAGACAAAGGTGGATTATATATTATAGGGAGTGTTGTAGTAATGTGATTGTGAATGGCACCCAAGGGTGTGGCCTAGTGGTCAATGAAGTAGTTGAGAGCCATGAGGTCTCAAGTGCGATTCCTAGCGAAGACAAAAAACACTAGGTGATTCTTCCCATTTGTCCCAGTCTTGGTGGATAAAATTACCTGGTACCTGTTGTTGGTGGGAGGTGACATATATCACGTGGAATTAGTCGAGGTGCGCAAAAGTTCGCCTGGATGCCACAGTCATAAAAAAATAATTTTAAAAAAATGTGATTGTAAATGGGGTAACAGTTAGGGGAATTGGGAACACTTTATGGATTAGGTACATAAATGTTTCCTTTTCTTGCTGACAAGTAGGAAATTTTATAAAAACAGCAGCACTAAGAAAGTGCTGAAATATATGTACAAGTGAACAAAATCCCATTCTAATCTTTTAGGGATTCTAAGAGGCTAAATATTGATTCTTCTTCATTTACAAATTCTTCTTTACACCAAAAGAGGACATAAAAGCTTACACTTGGACTTGATTTGCTGGATAGCATGCTTTATCTTCAAACATATGGCATTTCTTTGTACCTTATCCCAAAAAAACATATGGCATCGCTTTCCTTCCATACAGTCCACCAAATATATGCAAGTATGGTATTCCACAATAACTTTTGTTTTCTATTTCTTTTCCTTAGAGAGCAACATTGTAGCAAATTAACAATTGGGTTTTGGTTTTAGGGTTCACCCATCTAAGAGCCTGACCTTGTTCAGAAAGATTTGCCAAAGTTGGCCAGTCACATCAGAATGAACATAAAGTTGAGTTTCCCTTTCAGATTCCATATCTGTAGCTGTGACTAAAAAAATAGAGGATAAGGTAATGAGAATCTGAAGCATTTTCAGTTTCCAAATGAAAATATCTGGAGCGTTTGATTGGCGAAGATGTGTATAATCCTTCCCCAAAATTGAACTAAAATCTGGATCAGAAGGAGGATCTATCACCACATTATTATGTTCCTTATTGAATTTTAACCATCTGCTATGGGATAATGTGTAGTTTTGTTGATGACATTTTTGAGATCCAGTTGTTTCTTCTTCTTCTCGTTGTTTCCTTTTTCTCCCTCAAACTAAACGTTTCCTGCAAAACAACACTGAAAATCCTTTTGTATCTTGATCTGAAATAGGACTTATTTACCCAATACTTACCTTTGTGACTTTGTTTGGGTAAAAAGTAGGAAGATTGCATCATTATATGTTCAACCCAACGTAAATCCATCTACATGCAAATGAGCCATGAATTTGAGTTGTACTGTCCATTCATTTGCTTCAGCTGCCTCCCTTTAGTCTAACTTGCATCCTGTTGCTGGATATTTGTTATGAAATTAAGGAATGAAAGAAATATGTGTTTGGTTATGGATTTCTCTATTTTGTCAGGTGGAAACCTTCTCAAGCCCATTCTGCCTGTACTTTGAGGCATGCAAATGTAAGGTTTCTCTCATATCTCTCTCCTTCTTTCGCTTTCTTACATGGATTTTTCATTGAATAGAAAATTCGAGTGCTTTTTTGTTCCTATGTTTGCATTAGGGTTTAAAGTCATTGCTAGGTTTGACTAGCTGTTTGAGTCAAGTGTGTACTGATGACAATGGCTACTTTTTCTATGTCAGAAGAAACAACCATTACCACTGCCTCTTTTATTTTCTCTTTTTGTCTGTGGGGATAGATAGTAGCATTGGATACATGTGGATTGATTAGCTTATTAGAACTTCTTCCACTTATCTCCTACTTGGTTGTATTTTCAGTAGTCATTGCACATATTCTAGGATTCCAGCTGGGCTTTATGAATTGTTGTTGCTTCCTCCTTTATTATGTGTAATTTCTATCCTAGTTATGGATCACACATTTAGAGGTTAAAGTGTACCAGTCTTGTATTTTATCCTAATCCTAGGTCTGATTATGAGATTCTCTATTTCCTTAGGATGAGGCTGTTGTTCTACTGGATGAGGAGGAACCTGATGTTGTTGAACCAAGACAGCAAGCACATCATGTGGTTGAGAGGTACTGAACTGATGTATTTATCTTTTCATCTGAAACATAAGCACCTAATTTTGGTTCTGGTAGCAATTATTGACTCCTTTGTACCTCTTTCAGCACAAAGGCAACCAAGATATACTATCCTTCAAGGTTTGTCCTGAATGAGAACATTTTTTATCAACATTACTTATTACGTATAGGAACCAAGCACCGTCTTTCTTTGTTATTGATTGTGCTTTATGTTCCATCTTTTACATTAATTAGGGATGATCCTGAAGCAGTCGAAATCTATTACTCAGATATGGAATCTCTTTCTCCTGAAGCATATCTGTCGTCTACTATAATGAATTTCTACATTCGGTAAGTGAAAGATATTCTGATCCAATAGTTACTGAATTGATTAGAAATTATATTTCTTGCGTTGAAGTAAGCACATCTAGCTGTCAATCACAAAATACAAAAAAAAAAACTATTTTTAAGGTGTTTATTAAAGTGCTTCTTCAGTCTCGGCTATATCTACACATATATAATACACGAACCTTAGCTGGTGTAAAGGACCAGCTAAGGTTATGCAGAGTTTCCATACAGGAAACAAAACATAAGAATCTTAGCCATAACAAACTTTACTTCTGATATAATCTATGTTATATCACATACTTCTGTATTTCCTGGTCCTTCCTAGATAATTGGATCCGATGCGTTTGCCACTCATGCCTGTGAACTTGTTCTACAAACTAAGGAGTTGTTTGGTTGACCACATAAGAAAAAAAATATTCCTGTCATAAAGTTGGCGATTCTGCATTTATTTTATCCCTGCATAACTAATTCAATGTTTTGTTTCCTGTATGGAAACTCTGCATAACCAATGTAGTCCTTGGTTTGTTCATCTATGCAGTGCTAATACTGGCACAACTTATGCGGCAATATATTTACTTATTCATATGGGGTAAAACGTGAAAGAAGAATACAGCTATTAGCAATACAACCCTTAGTCAGAAGGCAATCCCTGTGGAATGATTCTTAATATTATATAACCATATAACGGTTCTTTCATTATTACTGCTCAACAATTCCTGTATTATTTTTTACTGCTGCATTGTAATCCATGCATAACTAGTCCTTGAATGAAACAACCCCTAAGAGTACCTACTAAACAATAATAGGTGACAACCTTACCTTGTAGCGGCTGCTTTTAGATTGTGTCCTCTGTCTGACTTTATTGAATTAAACTTTCTTTATGGCATTAAACTGTTTATAACTTTTTTAAATACATGGAACTTGATCAGATCTATTGTTATCATTGTTTCAGTTTTCAGTCTATAAGATCATTTTAATATCACATAAGTGGCTAAATTTAAAAATATGTTCTCTTGGAACTTTTTAATCCTCAGTCCTATTCACGTATGCAACATTTTGAAAATTTGATCATTGCCAATTTTCTGTGGACAGAGAATGACAATGTTTTCATTCTTGGAACTTTTTAATCCTCAGTCCTATTCACGTATGCAACATTTTGAAAATTTGATCATTGCCAATTTTCTGTGGACAGAGAATGACAATGTTTTCATTCTTGGAACTTTTTAATCCTCAGTCCTATTCACGTATGCAACATTTTGAAAATTTGATCATTGCCAATTTTCTGTGGACAGAGAATGACAATGTTTTCATTCTTGGAACTTTTTAATCCTCAGTCCTATTCACGTATGCAACATTTTGAAAATTTGATCATTGCCAATTTTCTGTGGACAGAGAATGACAATGTTTTCATTCTTGGAACTTTTTAATCCTCAGTCCTATTCACGTATGCAACATTTTGAAAATTTGATCATTGCCAATTTTCTGTGGACAGAGAATGACAATGTTTTCATTCT
>JAJOOO010005459.1:0-10042 GCA_029582685.1 Solanum piurae | reverse complement strand
ACAAAATGACACACATACATTGACAATTTTAATTAAACATAACAACAATACAAATCAAAGAGAAATCCAAATATGCAACACTTGAACTACTGGTTGCTCATGAACACAGCAACAAAACAAATCAAAATACACAAAAGTATTGAACCTACACCATTTCAACCTTCTATTGAGTCTCCTCTCCAATAAAAAATTAGAGTTCCTCAAGTTGTCAATATGAACATGTCTAATACATAATTCTTGCTCCAACTCATTGATTTTGTTCACCAATCTTGGAAGGATAAAACTTGATCTTGGATCCACTTCTTCTTTGTCTCTCCATCGAAAAAATTTACAATTTTTAGACTGAAAATGATCCAAAATAGTACATTAGCATCGTTCAAAATAAAGTGTAGCAAGAATACAAGAAAAAACACATACACCATAGCATGGGCAAGACCAAAATCTTCTTCCCAGATTTAATTTCGACCAAGAAGTTTGCAAATTCAGCAAAATTCCGTGTTAGCATCTCACTGCAGCGTTGAGCATTGGGTCTGATTCATCCATACAAAGCTTATTAAATTTTTTATTTTCCATTTTTGATGAATTACGATAAAATTCAAAATTCAAATTAGAGATCTAAATAAGAAATTAGAGTAGATTACAAACCCTAAATTCAAGATTTGAAGTAGAAATGAACATTAAAAACTAAAACCTACTTAATTTTGGAGTAAATAGTTATTTTTTTATAAAAGGAACAAGGGTTAATGGTGGGGAAGAATAAACAATGGTTTATTTAAAGGTGGGGAAGATGACCGTTGGAGAAGGAGGAATTTTTCGTCAAAATTAACCTTCTAACGGGTCTAGAGGAGGTAAGAACACCTCCCATGACAGGTCAGTACTTAGGTGTGTAGAAAATAGAGAAATATAAAGTTCAGGTCGGTAATAGGACACCCGTGAAGTTGGAGTGTGTAGTTGGGATTTCGGATATAGGTTGGGGGGGGGTTTTAGACCATTTTCTCTTGATTTAATTATAGCACTTCAAAGACAAATTCAAAAAATTTAGTCAAAATTCATTGATTGTATTAATAAATATAGAAAATATGTATAATTTTTTTTCAAAACACAGTTATTAAAAGTTAATGTCACTATTATAGATATTTGAATTCATAGTTCAAATATGACTTTCTAATATCCAAAATATATTTCACACTATCTGTATATAGCCTGGGAAGAATTTCTTGGGCAAACAGATATATATATTTAAAAATTATACAAATAATTAATAAGGATTCAAAAAAAGAAGAAAATAAGTCATTTTTGTAGTATGCTTTTCAATAAAAATTTGTAAACTCAATTATGAATAAATGGAATATTATTGAGTTAATAAATGTTATAAATTAAAGTATTCTTACATATGTTTCACCAATTTTATGTTGATAGTCAACCTACTACAATTATCTTCTTTTTGTACTAGTTGCATGGGTTACATGTCCAATGCACGTGTCCAGAGAATAGTATATATATATATATATTATATATATATATATATATATATATAGAGAGAGAGAGAGAGAGATAGAGGTTATTCTTAAAATAAAAAAAATCTAAACATATGAAAAATTCAACATTTACTATAGATATATTACAAAAAAAAAACTTATATATGAAGTATAATATTTTAGTGAATGCAAAATTCGAATGAATTTTACGGCTAAAAGGTTGGTGGATTGTTTTAAAATTAATTTTTCATGAGAGAAAAATATACAACTAACAAACCTCTTTAACTTCATCTGACATAAAAACAAAAGATGCAATGTTGATTTAATTATAGCTCTAAAAACCAATACAACAGTTTTAGGCAAAATTCATTGATTGTATTAATAAATATACAAAATCTATATATGTATAAATTTATTCAAAACTCAGTTACTAATATTTAATGTCACTATGATAGATATTTGAATTCATAGTTCAAATTTGGCTTGCTAAAACCCAAAATATCTTTCACACTATCTGTATATAGCCTGGAAAGAATTTCTTGGGCAAATGTATATACATATATATATATATATATATATATATATATATATTTAGAAAATATACAAATAATTAATTACAATCCAATATTGATTTAATTTAGAACTTAAAAGGCAAATTCAACAATTTTAGTCAAAGTTCATTGATTGTATGAATAAATATCTAAACTTTTTTTTTTTTTACCTTCATTCATTGTTTTTTCTCTTTTATTTTTCTATTTATTTTATTTACTTATTTTATTTTATTTTTCTTTCCTTTTGATTTGATTTCAAATTTAATTCAAATTTCTTGTATTTAAAATAAATTAATTTTGAATGAATATCAAAATAAGTGAATAAAATCAAATAAAACATAAAAAATTAAAGGACACTTTTAAATTATTTTTAAAAAATACGCATAATTTTTAAAAACAACTAAAAGTGAAAATATAAGAAATTAATGAAGGAAAAAAAAGTTTAAAGTGAGAAAGAAATTAATGAAGTATTTTACAAAGAAAGAAATGGAAATAACTAAACATATGTAAGTTTCAATATGAATAAATATTAGCACTAACTAACTATAAAGTTACCAATTAAAAATGACTTGTGTCAAATTTGTTCACTCATCACTAGTCTTCAAGAGAGTGTGCACACTCTCTATGTCATTTTAAATTAGTTTAGGGGGGTGTCTCTGTGATTTTGATCATAGTCTAGAGGGATACTTGTATCTTATCCCTAAAATTTATTCAAAATTCAGTTACTAATAATGAATATCACTATTATAGATATTTGAATTCATAGTTCAAATATGGCTTGATAAAATCCAAAATATCTTTCACACTATTTGTATATATCTTGTGAAGAATTTCTTGGACAAACGTATATACATATATATATTTAAAAATTATAGAAATGATTAATGACAATCTAAATTTATTTATTTTTTTTATAAAAAAAACCCCACCCTAAAATAAAATAAATAATAAGTGTTTTGGTAGAATGATCAATAATAATTTGGAAACTCGCATTATGAATTAATGAAATATTATTGAGTGAATAAATGTTGTAATTCGAAGGATTCTTACACATGTTTCACCAGTTTTATGACAGTGAGTCTATTGTAATTGTCTTCCTTTGTCTGCGTTTAGGACTAAAAGCTTAGGCATGTAAAGTTTAATTAATATTAATGTGTACATGATGGTAAAATATGAACCTTACACCATGTCATATTTTGTTTTGTTATCTCTGTCACCGATTTTACGTTGATAATGAACCACTCTATCAAGGATTACAACTGAAAGCTTATGCATGTAAAGTTCAAGTAATATCAAGATGTACCTTATGATACAATATGAACCATACAACATGCCATATTTTGTTTTGTTTTGTTATTCCCATCACCAAATTCACCAGCTTTACGTTGACAGTCAACTTAATTGTTTTCCTCTATCAGGTTAAGACTAAAAGGTTAAGAATAAAAGCTCATGCACGTGAAGTTTAAGTAATACATGTCATCATTAGTGGCTAAAAGAGTCAATTGAAACCATTTCATTGAAAAGAGTTGATACAATATGTTTTGTTGAATCCTTAAATATTATATCAAACGAATTCATATTTTCTCTATAAAAAAACTCCTCACAGAAAAAGTGTTTTTTAAGAATGTTTTAAAATAAGTTCTGAAATAATATTATGAATTAATGAAATACTATAGAAAGAATATATGTCGTAATTAGAAGGATTGTCATATTTTGTTTTCTTATTTCCATCATCAAATCCATCAGTTTTACGTTGACAGTAAGGCTACTACAATCGTCTTCCTCTATCGGGGATTAGCAGTGAAAGCTCATGTACATAAAATTTAAATAGTATTATCATCATCAATGGCGGAATCACATGTATTCAAAAGGTGTCAACTCACACCACTTCATTGAAAAAGTATACTATGTTGATAGTTGAAAAGTTTTATTTATATGCATACTATGTATTTGATCCCTTTATATATTTAAAGTCATATTTTGTCATGTTTTGTTTTTGTTATCTCCATCACCAAATTCACCGATATTATGTTGTCAGTTAGCCTACAACAATCATTTTCCTTTACCGGGGATTAGAATTGAAAGCTCATGCAGGTGAAGTTCAAGTAATATAAGTATGTTCCTTATGATATAGTATAAACCTTACAACATGTCATATTTCATTTTGTTATTCTTATCACTATATTCACCCATTTTTTTTAATTGATTGTCAGCCTACTGCAATTGCTTTCCTCAATCAGGGCTTAGAACTGAAGCTCATGCACATAAAATTTAAGTAATACACATCGCCATCAGTGGTAGAGTCACACGTATTCACAAAGAGTCAACTGACACCGCTCCACTAAAATGTTATAGATATTACGTGCTATGTATATCTCTTAATATTATATCAAATGATTATTGACGATCCGAATTCATATTTTTTCTATAAAAGATACCCTACCAAACAAGTGGTTTTTTCTAACTTGTTTTTAAATAAGTTATGAAATCACATTAAGAATTAATGGAATACTACTGAGTGAATATATGTGATAATTAGAAAGATTGTCATATTTTATTTTGTTATTTCCATCAGAATTCACCAGTTTTACGTTGACAGATAGTCTACAACAATCGTTTTCCTTTATCGGGGCTTAGGATTAAAAGCTCATGCACTTAAAGTTTAAATAATATTCATTATCATCAATGACGGAACCACATGTATTAAAAATATATACTATGTAGATAGGTTTAAAGTTTTATTTATATACATTCTATTTATACAATCCCTAAATTTAATCGTATGTTTATTTTTTTTATGTTTAAACACCCCTTGAAAAAAAATAGTTCCTCCATTGCAGTCAACGTATAATCTTAAGTTGATACTCACTAAAGGACAAAGAAGATTAGGGCAAGTAAACCATACTCTGCATAAACCATTTGTAGCCATCATTCCCATTTTAAACTTGTAAAGAAAAATACACAAGAAGTACTTTTTATTGTCCTAAAAGAATCAAATTCACTCTTTGTTTGCCCTAAAACAAGGTGAATTGTGCATTTTAAAGAATCGACGGAAGATCCAATGATGGATGAATCAGACGAGATGTTGGTTTCACAAATTAATTGAATCCCATAACACAAAAATGCCCATTAAATCCAACTTTTGCTTCGAATGAAGGACCGAATTTGAAGCCTCCTTCAGTTCCTCTTCCATCCAAATCTGAGTGGCCATTGAAATTCTCCTTTCATGGTTGCAATGGATGGAAGGATCAACAAATGAAATCGAAACAATGTGTTGAAATGATGGACGTTATCCATCACCCTGAATGGAAAGCTGCAGGAATTTACGGAGCTATCAAGAGTTTAGTTTATAGAGTCCAGACATATCAAAATTTGATTTTTGGGTTGGTAAAAAGGTGGTGCTGTGAGACTAATAGTTTTTTGTTTCTGTGGGATGAAGCTACTGTTACTCTTGAAGACATGATGATTTTGGGAAGGTTTTCTGTTTTTGGGTGACTCTGTTTTGTACGCCCTTGAATCCCCTGAGTTGGTAGAGATTAAAGAAATCTTGAAAATGCGCGAAGGGCTCTTATCGGATTGAAGACTAATAATCAGAGTAGGTGGTTGATTTTTTTCATGAATAGTGGTAATGATTATGAACATGAAGCTTTTATTTCTCTTTGGTTATCAAGATTTGTGTTTCCATGTAAAATAGGTGCTCTTGTTTTCTCAATAGCTGTTAATCTAGCTAGAGGTATGCTACTAGCACTTGCTCTTGTTGGGTTTTGAGCCTTTTTTCCCTTCCTATGTGGATAAATAAAAGTCTAAAGTTTTGGGTCTTCCTTCCTTTCCTTTGTGGATTAATTTATCCCAATTTGACTAGCCCACTTTGCCCATAAGTCCAATATTATGGTGAATATGTAAGACTTTCTTTTAGGTATTATTTTAGAAGGATCACAAGTGATTGAGAGCAGCCATATAGAGAGAATAGTGATAGAGTGTAGATTTTCGCACAAGCCCTAGCATCCAATTTCAAATCGTGATTCCCATTTCGTTTCTTATCCGATTGAGCTAATTTTCGGATAGCCTGGTCCTTTCAACTTAATATTTGATTGGGAACTTAGAAAGGGTGATTTGGAGTCGTGTAGCTCCATATTTTTACTCATGAGCTATCACGACCCGAGTCTACACCCTGGACGTGGCCGACACTCAAGAACCATTGCTGGTTCCTAAGCGAACCCTCATCCTGGCTGACTACAAGAGAAAGACTAACTTAAGCATGCAAAATCTTAAAACTGAATAAAATTCAATAAACTCAACTTTTTGAAAAATGAACTCAAATGAACAACTTAGAATAAAAATAATGTATTCAACTTGCCATAAAATAGGCAACTTAAGTCTTTAAAACATTTAATAAAATAAATGAATAATATAGACTTCTCAACTATACTGACTATATATGAAGCCTCTAACAATAAAGATGGATGTCGGTACAATACCCACGACATCCTGACTAAACTAAAAAGTAAATGAAATCCTCCTGAAACAAGGAGGCTCACCATAGCTAACTCGAACTCCCGGATGTATCAACGAATCTCCAGTTGATGATCCCAAATAGCTGTGTCTGCACCATGAGAAGATGCAGGACAAATGGCTCAGTACGTGGAATGTAGGAGCATGTAAGGAGAATTCTAAAGCATAACATAAGCTTGAACTTGATAAAAAAGAAGCATAGGCTTGAAAGAATCTGAAAGAAACTGAAGAACTTACCTGGCTCAACTAAACTAAACATAACTGAACTCATTTCAATATAAAACAGTTTAAAATAAGTGCAATATATAGAAAAAGGAAAACTGTTTAAAATATGATGTTCACTCATAATCATCATATCATAAAAGACATAACATGCTCCCTCTCAAAGTCTACTTGTGCAATGCATGAATGGAGTCCCATGACCCCATTCATACTAAGCAGAACCCCTTGAGGAACCATGCAAATATTGTTGTGGGAGTTTCTCTAACCGACAACCACTACTATGAGCCTAAGTGGTGATACAATGTCTTGCCCACGCTGCCAAAATTGTTCAATACTTTGCCTTTATATAGAACGCTTAACTTAGTGGATCCACTAGCTTAACTTATGTGATCATCTAAAAAGTATGACCCATTAATACCCATGATGGCTACATGGTTTATGGAGATTTGAGTTAATATGAACTCGCATCCCTATATCGGTGCTCAATACTACTCCAAAAAAAATATACTTAGCTCATATATTTTTAAAACAACTTCTTTCTTTCGTTTGAGATAATTACTCAAAACTTACCTTAAAAGCTCTCTTGGAATCGATGTTCCCTTTCTTGCTCAAAACTCTTTTGGAAATCTCAGTTTTCTCTCATCTTAAATGTGAAAACTTTTACTATTGGGAATACTTAGTTCTCATATATCATTTTAAATAAAATGAACTTTACTCTTACTCTTTACTCAACTTCAAAGCTTAAGTCTTAAAATAAAGTTTAAACATTTGTAAAAGACTTCTTAAAAATATGGTTCACGCCGAATTATGGACTTGAACGACTCAATGCAAGGTTTTCAATAACCATAGATAGAACTCAAATACTTGGAACTCAAGAACTTCAATAATACTACTCACTTCAAGAATGCTCAAATCAGAGGGTTCATGCGGAATTTATGAGCATGAGCTACTCAACTCAAGGACTCAAAAATACTTCTCATCTCAAGACTGATCGCCTTATAGTGTTCATGCGGAATTATGGGAATGAAATATTCAACTCAAGGACTTCATGGGTAACATGTAATAGTCCCATGAAAAAGAATGTAATCTCAAATGGGTTAGAAACTCAATACTTAAGACCTTAGAACTTGAAGATACTATTCCTCTCATAGGTACTCAACTTATGGAGTTCATGCAGAATTTATGGGCATGAACGACTTCACTCGTAGGTCTACATAACATTATGGAACTCATGATACATATCTTATAATTCTTATCCTTACTTACTCAAAACTTAACTCAAATTGATGATGGATCACAAAGGTTTCACAATTGAACTCAAAGGCTTTCTTGAACTCTACTCTTAACTCTCTCTTGAATGTCGATTATGAATTCAAGAGTTATGATTCATGATATGAAATATTTCATGATGACAAAGTAGACTCATGAATACATTCTCCTCATTCTCATACTCACTTGCTCGAGTCTTAAAACAAGTTACTAGAAGTTGTAGAAGACTCCACAAAAGGACTCAAAGGGACTTTCTCGAAATGTTCGAATGCATTCTCAAAACTTAACTCCCAACTTTACCTTCAAGTTGAATCATTAATTAAAGGTTATGATCATTTTAGGAATTATTTTAGGTGTTTATAAGTATCTTAGAGTAGTTAGAATCGAAAAAGAGTGAAGGTACCTTTCTAAAGAACTCAAACGGAGCAACCAATTGCAAACTAGACGGGGCAGGAGACCCTGGGGCTGTGGGTGGCACGGAGAGCCAGCCCCTAACATTCAGAGTCTATTTTGGGGTGCTCTGTCTGGTGCGATGCGCCAGGCCCCAACCCAGAAGAGGCGACAAATTTCTTTATACTCATTTTCTAACCCTAACTCGCCTAGAATCAAACGGTTTCTCCCCCAATCACTTAGAATCAATTACTTAACATAAGTACACTTTAATATACTCAATACATCCCTTAAAACACTCACTTTGATCTCAAGAAATGATCAAAAACCCAACACAACAAGATTTAGAAAGAACTTCAAGAACACCTATCAAGAACTTAAATCCTTCAATGTTTTGAGAATGAAACTTCGCTGAAAATAATATGTTTGGCGTGTGGGTGAAAAAACCCAATACTATGGAAGCTTACATACCTCTTAGGGATTAAACCCATGGCGAAAATTTGCAACAAGACACAAGAATCTCGACAAACACTTGATCCTCTCCTCTTTTCTCCTCTTTTCTCTTGTTGAACTCTCAACTAAAACCCTAGGCTAATTTTAAGATTATAAAACTGAACCTAATAGTATTAGACCCTTAATACCTTACTAAAAAAGAATTAAATCTGATTTGGTAAGGAAAATACCAAAATACCCCTCTAAAATCTGGTGTTGACTTTCCTTATCTAGACATCCCAACTTAGAATGGACATATTGTTAGGAATTTGCTTTTTCAACTGCACTTTTACTTTTACTGCATTATATCAGATAAGACTTAGTCAATTAGTTGTTAGCCATCAATTCCTATTATTTAGGGGTAAGTTACTGAGTTAGGAATATGCTAGTAGTGGGTTTAATGCTTTCTGTTTTTTATTCCAGTTTTATAAATGAAATCTGAAGACATCAATAAAAATGTTCTTCTACCAATATTCTTCTTGACTTCTCTGCTTTCTAATAAGTCATACTACTAAAATTTACCAACAATTGGTATCTAGAGCTTTTTTATCTTGCGGGATCTGTGGGTATTTCTGTGAGTGATTGTTCAAGTGACTCAAGCACCACAACCAGAAACAACAAAAGATTAAAAATGGAAGAAAGATCAAGTTTCTCGGTAATGGCACCTTCTGTCTTCAATGGTGAAAATTTTCACATGTGGGCAGTGAGGATGGAAGCTTATCTCAAAGCTTTAGATCTTTGGGAGGCAATTGAGGAAGACTATGAAGTTCTTCCGCTACCCGGAAACCCAACAATGGCTCAACTCAAAAATCACAAGGACAAGAAAACCAGAAAATCTAAGGCAAAGGCATGTCTTTTTTCAGCAGTCTCTTCAATAATTTTCACTCGTATCATGTCTCTAAAATCAGCAAAAGACATCTGGGATTATCTCAAGGCAGAATATGAAGGAGATGATCGTATCAAAGGTATGCAAGTGCTGAATCTCATTAGAGACTTTGAGTTACAGAAAATGAAAGAATCGGACACCATAAAAGAATACTCTGACAGGCTTATGAGCATAGCAAACAGAGTAAGATTACTTGGTTCTGAGTTTAAAGACTCGCGTATTGTTGAAAAGATTCTGGTTAC
>JAJOOO010005458.1:0-52117 GCA_029582685.1 Solanum piurae | reverse complement strand
AGGCATGTATAACTGAATACTGAATTATCTGACCTAGCATGTGTAATTCAAGAACTAAAGAAATACATAGCTAGGGTTCTGAAATTCATGCAATAAACTGATTAATAACGTGATAATCTGATTTGGAACATTTAAATAACTAATTCATGAGGATCTGTTGAGATTCTAGAAACCCTAGGTCTGTTCATAATCATGGAATCAAGAATCTGACTGAATTCTAGGGACCTAATGGACGAAAGGAACCCACAAGTGAAATCCCACATGCCTGGTGATGAATTTCACGGAGAAATCTTTTGATTTCGGGACTGGAACTGACCTCTTTTCTTCTTTTAGCATTCTAATTCTTCTAAGTTTGATTAATGATTTGACTTAGGTAAGTTCTAGTTATGTTTCTAGGCTTAAACTGACTAAAACCTCATGATTTAGGGTCTAAATGACGTATCTTAGCGGTTAAATGAAATAGGAAAAGACCAAAAGACCCCTGACTTAATTGTTGGTGGAGTGACTGACGGGCCGTCATTCGATCGACGGTCCGTCGATTTGAGTCGTCGGTCAAGTCTGCCCGACAGGGCTTCACTAAAGCGAGCATAACGTTTTACTCGGAGGTCGGATTTTAGCAAACTCGGTGGAGTTGGAAAGATGATTCAATTATCTATTATATCATAGGTCATGGGACACATAATTCCTTTTGTGCTTAAAGTTATGACCATCTGAAGTTGACCCATCAACAATTTTCAGCTAACTGGTTGTTGACCCTTACCTACGGTCAGACCTACGGACCGTCAATCGACTGACGGTCCGTGCTGGTTAACCGTCAATCAAGACTGAAGCTGGGCTTTTGGGCCATCGATCCACGGACACGAACCACGGTCCGTGACCTGACCTGCGGACCGTAGGTCCGGCCGTGTGTCAACACTTGGCAGAATTTCTGGGCTGAGTTCTGGGGGAGGTTGCTGACACGAACCACGGACCTGCAGGACGGACCGTGGGTCCTCCTACGGTCCGTGGATAGTGCCCGTGGGTGCCACCTGCAACACCAAAAATCTGCAATCTGGTCTATTTCTGATATAGGTGTTACAATTGGGTTCCGAGATGCGTGATTTCATTCGTTTTGTTGTGGCTATGGTAATAGTGTCACCAGTGTCAAATTGGTTAAAAACTATCGAAAAAAACTTGAGAAAGGAGTGTACAGACATTAGCTCGAGTGTGATGATAAATGTTTTGGTTTTATTTTTGAGTTTAATAATGAGTACGTTGAAATTTTAGCGAAATATATGGTAAGATCGATGGAGATACGATCAATGATAAATAGAGATCCATGAATTCATAAAAATCCTCAAGGTACAAGCTAATGTTGATAGAGAAAGAGATTGTGTTATATAGTGGAAATTACAATTCAGATTTTTCATTGTAAGTCTACATTCGTGATATATTTTGTCAAGGTATGAATTGGAAAGGTGAGAAATGATCAATTGTATCCAGTATTGAGAATTTGAAAGGAATTACACTTGGGGTGAGTCGTAAGCACTACTATTGATTTTTAAAGTACCTAAGAAAGGTTATATTTAACAGTGTTGGTTTATAATAAGGTAAATGGTCGGAGTGTTTATGAGGGTTGTTAGTATTGTGAGTATGATTCGCTAGCGATGCTCTCGCGTGTTTTCACTTTTGTGGTTGGATCCCTAGTGGTTGACTAGGGGTACCAAATCCTGCGATGTTCTCTTGGTTGAGTGGGAAGATTGGGAAGATTTGGTTATTTCGAATGACATAATTGGTGTTGTCTTGGAGTTGTTAACGTATTTTAGTGGGTCTACATGTACCACCTTACTTATGAGAGTTTTTAGAAGAGCTACCATGCATATTTGTGGTTATCCGACAATCTTAACATTCCTCTAGTTGGGTCATGTATCGATTATGTGTGGTTGAATGTGGGGATCGTTGAATCCAATTCTAATGTTTTTAAGAGGTAATCTATAATTTCTAAATCTAACATTTTGATAGTGTTGTTGGAGAGGTTGTATGCTTGGACATATCCGTCGATAAGTATCTGATTTCTAAAGATCAAAATTGTTATAACGTAAGATCATGGGAATTTATGTTGTGGGATGGAGATGTTGTTAAGAACTATGATTGGTTGGGTATTATGAATGTGTGTTGGTTTTTTCAGGTTCACTTCTAATTGTAGAGAGTATTGATTTAGAATTTTATCACGGTTATGTGAGAAAGGATTCATCCTGATGTTTGTGTCAAGATCCTTGATAACATGTGGCAGAGGTGTGTACGACCAACTTTGGTGGTTGTTGGGAATCTTTTTGTTGTTAGTTAAGTTTACATACAACAATATTTATCACTCGAGTGTTGAGATGACTTCATTGAGGCATTGTAAGGGAGGAGGTGTAGGTACTCAATTGGGTGGAGATGTGAAACCCTTAGGGGGTAATGAGATTCGGTAAGAAGGTCATGCGATACAAGTATCCCCAGTAATTCGACGATTCAGATACTACTCTACCCTTACTTTAATCAGTTTTTCCTAGTTGATCACTCGGGGATGAGTGATGGGTAAATTGGTATCTATTGTAACGACCTGATTTCTGTCATTATGGAAAAACCAATGGAGAAAGGATTGTGGTCAGAAAACTTTTTCGTAGTAACTTGGAATTTCCTAGCCTAGTCCACATTTGGACGAAATTGGAGTATTTAAGGTGTAGGGAAATTTGGTATCAATTGAGTGAATCACTTATGATTTTGATTACATGAGTAGTTAGATAACTCGTTAAGGAATCCTTACAACTTTACAAAATTGAATTCGGAAGAGTAGAGCTCCCGAAATCGATCTTAGCGTAAAAGGTATTTACTGAGCGTCATGGGTTAGAGGTGTGTTGTGAAATGGGAATTTTGGAATTCTTGAAATAACTCTGTCTCGAGAATGCCGCTTTGGTGCTAGGTTTTGCCACTTTGGCGGGGACGCTATGGCGGGCCCGACGCGAATTAAAGTCGTTAATAAACCCCTAAACGACCTTATTTGGTACTTTTTGATTTTTAGAGCTAAGGAGACCACCCCAGGCGACTTCTTGACCGTTTTCACCATTCTTAAGGCTAAATGTAAGGTTTTAACTAACCGAATCCATTTTTCAATCCGTAGAACGTAATCTAGTGGGTCATTATCGATGGGGGAGGGTTTTGATCTATAATTTATGGTGGAAAAATCCCTAAATTGGATATTAGGATCTTGGGTTTGGTCTAGGGTTATTGGGTCTGTTATAATCCTTATAATTAGGCCTTTGATTGTTGATCCTTGCATATACATTGTTGTTTGTAGACTTAGAACAAGCGAAAATAATCTAGAAAGGGAAGATTCAAGTGCCTTAGGGATTCAAGCTTAGATTCGAGGTAGGTGATGACTGTGATTCTATGATTGTGTGATGTATGTTTGTTCTTGCTTCATTATGATACATGTATGTATGCGAATGTTGCATTATTGATCACACTTGTTGTAATTGAGGATAATTGAATAATTGTATGCCATGAATCACCTCTTGTTGTATGATTGTGAGAATATACATTGTGATTGTGATTGTGGTTTGTTGAATGGGAGGGTGTCATGATCTGACACACTAACTGAGTCTGTTGCCACGTTCCGGCATAACTAACTTGGATCGAATTGCCACGTTCCGGCATATTAACTTCATCTCAATTTCCCCCTCATGGCCTAAGCTTATTCAGAATGACTTTCAATGTTTCTGAATGACTTTTTGCTTATTTGTTTTGTATTTGTATTTTTTCTTTCTATACGGTTATTAATGTAGTTGTTTAGTTAATAATCTGCTTTTTTTTCTTTTTCATTTGGGGTCATGTGAACTTCACAGACACGAAATCCTCCAATACTGCTGCCATATTAGAAGGTATTTATGAACCTTTACTGTTTCAGTTATCGAACACCTTTTGGAAGGAATGTACTAATTTTTCTATCAGTGTTGTGAAGTACTGTAGTAGAAAAGAAAAATTCCCATGAATCAGGATCATGATAGAAATACTTCTTCTGAAGAAATATATTTGACCCTAAGCATCATGTGTATGAAAAATATTTCATTTGTGAGGCTGTAAATGTAGTGATACATACTCATAATTCTTTTTTCTTATACATAACTTGTCAGTTCTGGTTTTATCTTGCTTCCTTGTTTGAGTTTTGGCACTTTTCTCTTTGCTTTATTTTTTCATGAGGGTTTTTGTTTCGAGTAGCTCGGTAATATTTCTTGGCTTATAAATGTTCTAGATGGCACTGAGCCAAATGAGGTGGAAAAGTCATTGCACAAGTTTGTAAACTATGGGAGGAGAAATAAAGAGTCGATGGCAGAGTTGCTAGTTACGCTGTTAGTCAAGGTACTATGAATCCAATAAATTTGGCCTCATCTTAAAGAGACTCCTAGTCCCTGGCAAACATCCAGTTTTTTGGCTCATTTTGGTGTCATTGCATTGCAGTTATTGTCGGTTGAGAAGCTATGGGCCAAAGGACTATGTGCAAGTACCTATGAAACATCTTGGCTATCTAAAACATGGGACTCCAAACTTTGCTACATCAGTGTAGTTATCTTTCAGTTACTGATGTCCGTTGTGATTAATGGATTATCATGATCTTAACAGGTTGAGGATTTCACTGATCTCTCTCAAAATGCTGCAAGGGTTGTTGGGGAAGTAGAAGTGTAACACATATACAAGTGTATCTAGCGTACTAGCGAATACATTTATGCTTTTATGGATGACCATGTTGAAATACCCACATTAACATCAGTTGTTTGGACGTGCTACCCCCTTTCAAGACAGTTCTGTGAAAAGTAACAATATAGAAGATGGAAATACAACCATACTTCCTTATAGAGATATTAAGAAGCCAGATCAAAGGAAAGAAATCCAGAAAGGAATTCAGTCAGCAATACCTTCTGAATCTATCACGACAAAAAGAAAATGGTCTATCGAAGGTTGGGAAAGATTAACTTCAGTGAGTTGTGAACAATCAAAAGGAAAATGGTCTACTGAAGGTTGGGAAGGAGTACGTTCAGCGAGTTGGGGACAACCTAAGGAGGATGGTGGACCACCCGACTCTCCTGGTCAAAAGGAAAATGGTCTACCAAAGGTTGGGAAAAAACATCTTTAGCGAATTGGGGACAGTCAAATCGGGACAATGTACAACCATACTCTATCTGGACAAAAAGGAAAAGATCAGATGAAACCCGGGGAGAAACTTCTTCTTCTCAGTGGTTGGGAAAATTAGACACAAAAAGTTGGCCCAAAAGAAAGCACAACAATAAGCATGCACCTAAGGCTAAGTGGTAAAAAATGCAGACATTTGGTTTGGGAGTAAGCTAAATTAACCATTTGGTTCTGGATTAAGTAGGTTGTGCGTATCTAGTTGAATCATCTGCAACAACTTTTACATTCTTACTAGGACGTAGGGAGTATTTCTTATGAGCTAGGTAACGTACACGTCGTCATCCTCTTATTTTTGTAATGGTTCGTTAGGACATTGTGTACAGATCGACCTAACAATGACCTTAGCAAGATGGAATGTTAACTGCTCAATGTACATTTAATTTTATGTACCTTATGAACATCAAGGAATTGAAGGAAAAAACAGATTCTCCAGAATCCAATTCTCTCTCTCGATGTCTCTCTCTCTCGAGATCTACTTTACTATGAAAAACAAAAACATAGTAGATTTCATTCACATTGTTAATAAATGTCTCAAATAAAAGTTACCCAATTTGATGTGTAGAGTTATTCGATACTTGTGCTGGCAAGAGATAGCAAATGTTCAATATAATGGTCGAAATATGTGCGATCTGAACCCCACACAATCATTATAAAAAAAATCAACAAAGAAAGACAATCAATTAGAAAAGTTTCATCAAATTTCTATGACAGTAGAAACTTGATTCCAATAAAAAATATACTAAAAGCAACAATGTTTTTAAGTTCTAGCTGAACTTAACAAGTCAACCCAGGTGCAGAAAGCATCACGAATTCACGCAGGGTTTAGAAACTTTATGTAACAACATAGTCTGATATAATAATAATAAAAATCTAAATTTTGTCTCCTCTAACAGTCTTAATATCATTGGCAATAGCTCTAGCATCCATTGAAATACCAACAATTCCTCTTTTTGAAAATCCAGCACAATATAGCCCATTCTCTCCTTTCCATTTTATCAATATGCCATCTTCAAGGAATATTGAGCTATAATCCTGAATACAAAAGAAAAAATGTACATTATTTGAGACAATGATGGTAAAATGAATAGTAAGTTAAATTAGTAACCAGGAAAACTTAGTGAGAAAAACTTATCCGCACACGATATTTACAGGCAAGTGGAAAATTTCAAGACTTAAATTTAGAATTAAAAAAAAAGAACATAGTGATAATTTGTAAAACGTACCTTTTGCAATTTGGTAGAAATTTTCTTGTATCCAGTAGCAAAAATGATTGCATCAAATTTATGTTCATCTCCATTGTCAAACACTATTGTATGTTCCTTTATTTCTGAATCCAGGAAGTACCTAATAATCAATTGACCAAAAGTTATTTCACAAAAAAACGAAGTGTTATTTCCCTTTTTATAATAGATTATTAATGCATATTAGATGAACTATTTACACAAACATACTATATTAGCCAAAATTACTAAATTCTACCAATTTCGTAACTATAACAGTTCAACTGTTGCCCATGATAATGAACATGTATTTGGTAGACATATTCTTGTATCCAGTAGCAAAAATGATTGCATCAAATTTATGTTCATCTCCATTGTCAAACACTACTGTATGTTCCTTTATTTCTGAATCCAGGAAGTACCTAATAATCAATTAACTAAAAGTTATTTCACAAAGAAACCAAGTGTTATTTCCTTTTTTATAATAAATTATTAATGCATATTAGATGAACTATTTACACAAACATACTATATTAGCCAAAATTACTAAATTCTACCAATTTCGTAACTATAACATTTCAACTCTTGCCCATGATAATGAAAATGTATTTTTATTTTTCTTCATTAATACTACTACTAGGTTCTTGGTAGTAATCAAATTTGAACTCGTGATGTGCGCCTAACCATACATCACATGTTGTACCTTTACTATTAGACCAAAACCCTCGGAAAAAATAAAGCAATCTCTTTTTCACATAATATTTCTCAAAATAGAATGAAATAAAATAAAGATAGTATCATACCTTAATCTGTCAAAGTTTAATCTTGTCAATGGCACCAACATCAATTACTGGGCATCTACCTTTTGATATTTTAACAGAAAATGGGCCTTATTCTGTTTGTGGTATTCCTAATTCTACTAAATTTCCAAATTTAAATTTTGCATACTTTGCAATTACAATATCAACCAAAGATATTGGTTAATATTTTAGCAACAACATTGCAGTATATACCATCTCCCTTGTTAGAACATGAATCTACAAAAACATTAAGATAAAATATATTAAAACTTTTAGAATTAGCAACCATATTTATCAAAAATATAATTGATTTTGCATGTGAAAAACTTGCATAATCTAACTATAGAAAAGTTATAGCACTTTGGGAGAACATCATGAACTATAATGTACATATTTACGGGTGTAAGTTTCATATTTTGACGATATATTAAAAAAGAAGTACAAAATCAGATCAATTATAACGTAATTGTATATAACTTCTAGTATTCAAAAACATAGATCAAAGTTGGTAACTGGAATTAAGAAGGGTTCTAAAAAGAAATATATAGGAGTAATGCACAAAAGATTATATTAAAAGAGAAATATAAGTTTCATATACAGTTAGTGCAAATATTTTTTTGTACTATATATCATTTATCAAGTCATCTAACTGATATTTATAGACAAGTTTCTTCAAAATTATGAGATTCAAATTCTTAAAAAGTAAAATATGTTATCTGTGCAACATGTGGAATAACATGTATAAAATTGTTAATAAGACAAACTTAGCAACAATCAAGAGTCTACTTATACCTTTTTCTTCGAATTCAGTTCCTCAAAGTAAAAAATATATGAGTTTTTTATACTTATACTAAATAACTTGTCACTTCTCCAAATCCTACTTTTCTTTTTCTCACGATATAAGATACCCGATGAGACCTGAATTTAATTTTTTTAATTTTGTGCGATTTAGAAATTGAGTAATGAGATCTTTCTATGTTTTTGGATATTTAAATATCTATCCCAAATTTTTGTATTTACAATAACCCAACACCATATTTCTTATTCACTTTCTAGTCAACCAGTATTTCCTTTTTAAAGAAGAACTGATTTCATTAAATCAACTTTGAATTGAGAATTGAGGCTGTTTTTGCAATTCTGTATAGTTCTTGGAGAGTATATTTGTGAAATTTAACACAAATGACGAAATGGTGAAAATTATTGGAGGTGAAGCTAATTCAAAAATATTTTATTAGATAAGAAACACCACAAGGGTATATATGACTGGGTGGATAGTCAATAAAGTAGAATGAAAATCATGTTCTTATTTCGGCCCTTTCACATAAGGGTATGACCTGGTGTTTATGGTCTAGAAACCCATACCCAATATCTTGATGAATCGAGTTACAATATTACAAATGCTAGTAAAAGGTAATAGGTACCATGTAAAATAGTTTATGTACAACTAAATTGATCGAACACCACCATTTAATAATTTTTATAACAAACACAAACCTACTCACATGCAAACAAATAACGATAATAGTAAAGATAAGGCATAAAGAAATAGAGAGACTTATTGGACTTCTTACAACAATGGATGTGTGACTTTCATAATTTGAAAGATCAAACGGTATTTCCATCCAAGAATTTCCTGATTCAACGAGCAATACTTTTTTTTCCTTATATTTTTCACTAGATCTATAATCACTTGAATGGATTATTTCGCCTTTAAGATTTTCTATTCCTATCATTTTTGGAATATAAACTTCGTTATTTTCTCCAGTAGCCAAAATCAAGAAATCACTAGCATACATTTGAATTTCTCCGCTAGTCAAATTTCTTGATTTGACAAATATTTATTTTCCCCACTGTTGTAAACGGCCGATTCAACACAAGTTTGAAATTTTGGTTTGATGTTGAAATGCTCAACATACTCATCTAAGTATTGAATAAATTCTTTTTACGGCATATACTTAGGTGATGAAGTTGCATGTGGCATAAACGACAATGAACAAAAGTCCTTTGATAGATGCAAATGAAATCTATCATAAGTCTTTTTCTTCCACAAATAAGCACAACAATCTTGTTTTCTAAAACAACATTGTTTATGCCCAATTTGTTGAAACAAGCTGATACAGCTATACCAGATGGTCCAGCTCCAACCACAATAATGTCAATTTATTCCTTTGTGAAATTAGCCATCGCAAAATTTTCAGATAATTAAAGAGATGTTTTTTATTGAGAATGTTGAAAAGAAAATACCAGTAAGATTTCAAGAAAGGATATTCAAACAATGAGGTATTATATATGGTCTTTAAACAAGATAAATGTGATAGTTATTATTATTTTTTCCTTTTTTAAAGTTTAATAGAAAACAACAGTTACAAGTAAATGCAAATTTTTTGTTATTAAAAAACAAAATCTGAGTTTTTTCTCAATTCTTTGGTAGAAGTGAAAACATTTAATTCAAAGTTATCTTTAGCTTAAGCTAAAAAGTGTCATATTAATTTTTCTATAAATGAACTTTGCTGTTTCAAAAAGCGACAAATTACAAAAAATTAATTGAATTTGACTATTGTTTAGTGACCGGCTAAATTCAAAGTACATATTTTTTTGTCTTTTTATCTGTATCTTAGATTTTCATATAAACACTCAACTAATTAAATTATATTAATTAATTTATATTAGAAAATTATTTTCTTTGTTAAAAAAATTAGAATTAAGAAGAAAGATGATTTTCTGATATATTAAATAGGAAAAAAAGCTTAAATATGCCATCGAAATTTGAGAAAAAGCTCATCAATTTGAGCTATTTCTCAAACGGAATTGACATATGGCACGCCCCGAGGCTATCCCCTTGACGTAAACACATGACCTAGGATCACGAATGACCCCAAGCTAACCCTGAGCTGACATATTATAGCATACTAAGATAAACTGAAATAAGAAATACTATGCGGAAGCCTTAAGTCATGAGATAAACTAAAATTATGGGGAAATACCCAATCTAAATCTGAATATAAAAGACTACGAGTTTAATAAAAACTGGAAAATCAAATTCAAAACCAAAACTATATTTATGTTTGAATAAAAACCTCTAACTGACTAGAGATGTTGGGACATACCCCCAGCTAACTCTAGCAAAACTTAAACTAAAAGACCGAAAGTAAAAGAAAACATGTTTATCGTCATCAGAGAATGAGGACTCACCACTGATAATGCTGAGTACGGATCGGGAACTGATCTACACGCGATTTGAATGTTGTGGGCCTGAACCTACATCACGAGAAGATGTAGCGCAGACTATGCGTCAGTACTTGAATGGTACTAAGTATGAAGTATAGGATAAAACTGAACAATATATACATAACTGAATAAACCATACTGATCAATGATATAAGAAGAACATGAAGAATATACTGAACATAATGAACATGAACTAAATTGAATGCAATGACCAAGTTCATAACATACTGAAACTGAATACTGAAATATAACAGGTAACCTGGTCAATGCACTAGAATCTGACTGTGGGAACTACTATTAACCAACATAAAACCACGTGAGCTAAAGGTGGTATTCGATGTATACGCCCCATCGAGAGGACCCAATATACCTTGCCAAGGGTATAAAGGCATGACTAGCGTGATCACTAAATATAATGCCCACAAAGGGTACTTAACCTACGAGGGCACGTAGTTCTGGGACTATGAGGGTGACTGACCCTATTTCAACTTGGTATTAAGCCTACTCCTGACTAGAATGTGTACAATACAACACAACTAAAATAAACTGGATAGCTCAAGATTCTGACATGCTAACTGAAATGCAACATTAAGTACTGATATGAAACATTTGAAAACTGATGCATGTATATCTGTACAAACTAACCTAGCAAGTGTAATTCATGAACTAAATAAATCTACACAACTAGGGCTTTGAATTTCATGGTAAAATTAAGCAACATGGTTACAAAAATGTAATGTTCTGATTAGGATTACTCTAACAGCTAAATCACAACAATTATATGAAGTTCTAGAAATCCTAAGTCTAAACAATATGAAGTTCTAGAAATCCTAACTCTAAACAATATGAAGGGAATCAAGAATCTGTCTGTATTCTAGGGACCTAATGGGTGAAAGAAACCCAGTAGTGAAATCCCACATACCTGGTGATAAAATCCATAGAGAAATCCTTCCATTTCGATATGAAACTTGAAAGAAACCTGTTGATTGTTCTAAGGAAAACTGTCGCCTCTTTCTTCTTCTTTTGTTCTAGTGAAATGTGCATAATATGCTATCAACAGTATCCTCTAAGGAGGCTATTGTAAGCACCATAAAATACCCAATTTGTTACAGTATTCTTACAACACCAAGTTTGTATTGTTCAAACTTTTAAAACACCAAAAGTAAGAGAAATTTACTTTTTGTACTTTTGCAGACTTGCAGTACCTTCTTGGTCTTATTTAATGAAATTAATTTTGCCTTATTCGAAGAAAAAAGGAGAAAGAAAAAGATGGTTTGGTGCACCTTTGTAAAGCACCCTCTTGTACAAGCGGACAACGATGTTACTCTTATAAACTTCTTGTTGATGTATTTAACCCTTTTTGTCCATAAAAACAAAAGACCATGCTTTTTAAGAAGGCCATAGTTTATTAACTTCATCTCAATTTCCCCCTTCTTGGCCTTAGCTTATTCAGAATGACTTTTTTCTTATTTGTTTTGTATGTGTATATTTTGTTTCTAGTGGGCTATTAATGTAGTTGTTTAGTTAATAATTTTTTTTTTCTTTTTTCATTTCGGATCATGTAAACTTCACAGACACAATATCCTCCAATACTGCCGCCATTTTCGGCCATATTAGAAGGTAACTATGAACCTTTACTTTAACAGTTATCAAATTCCTTTTGGAAGGGATGTACTAATTTTAGTATCAGTACAGAGTGTTGTGAACAACTATAGTAGAAAAGAAAAATTCCCAGGAATCAGGATCATGATAGAAATACTTCTTCTGAAGAAATATATAGGACCCTAAGCATTAGAACTGGATGTGTATGGAAAATATTTCATTTGTGAGGCTGTAAATGCAGTGATACATACTCATAATTCTTTTTTCTTATACATAACTTGGCAGTTCTTGTTTTAGCACTTGTTTCCTTGTTTGAGTTTTGGTACTTTTCTCTTTTCTTTAGTTTTTTCATGAAAGTTTTTGTTTTGAGTAGCTCTGTAATATTTCTTGGCTTGCCAATGTTCTAGATGGCACTGATCCAAATGCGGTGGTAAAGTAATTGCATAAGTTTGTGAACTATGGGAAGTGAAACAAAGAATCGGTGGCTGAGTTGCTAGTTACGTTGTTAGTCAAGGTACTGTGAATCCAGTAAATCTGGCCTCATCTTAAAGAGACTCTCAGTCCCTGGAAAACATTCAGTTTTTTTTGGCTCATTATGGTTTCATTTCATTGTAGTCCTTGTGGGTTGAGAAGCTATTGGTAAAAGGACTATGGGAAAGTACCTATGAAGCATCTTAGCTTTATAAAACACGGGACTCCAATGTTTGCTGCATCAGTGTAGTTATCTTTCACTTATTGATGTCCGTTGTGCTAAGTAATCTTTGAAGTGCTGTATTAATAGATTATCGTGATCTTTATAGGTTGAGGATTTCACTGATGGGTCTCAAAATGCTGCAAGGGTTGTTGGGAAAGCAGAAGTGAAACACATATACAAGTGTATCCAGCGTACTAGCGAATACATTTTTGCTTTTATGGATTGCCTTGTTGAAATACCCACATTAAAATTTTAGTTGTTTGGATGTGCTACCCCCTTTCAAGACGGTTCTTAAACAAGGAACATTATAGAGGATGGAAATACAACCACTCTTCCTCATAGAGATATCAAGAAGCCGGATCAAAGTAAAGAAAGACAGAAAGGAATTATGTCAGCTATACCTTCTGAACCTGTCACGACAAAAAGAAAATGGTCTATTCAAGGTTGGGGAGGATTAACTTCAGTGAGCTTTGAAAGACAGTCAAAAGGAAATGGTCTACCGAAGGTTGGGAAGGAGTTCGTTCAGCGAGTTGGGGACAACCTAAGGAGGATGGTGGACCACCCGACTCTCTTTGGTCAAAAGGAAAATGGTCTACCAAAGGTTGGGGAAATGCATCTTTAGCGAATTAGGGACAGTCAAATAGGGAAAATGTACCATCAGACTCTATCTGGACAAAAAGGAAAAGATCAGATGAAACCCGGGGAGAAACTTCTTCTTCTCAGTGGTTGGGAAAATTAGACACAAAAAGTTGGCCCAAAAGAAAGCACAACAATAAGCATGCACCTAAGGTTAAGTGGTAAAAAATGCAGACATGAGGTTTGGGAGGAATCTATATTAACCATTTGGTTCTGGATTAAGTAGGTTGTGTGTATCTAGTTGAATCATCTGCAACAACTTTTACATCCTTGCTAGGACGTAGGGAGTATTACTTATGAGCTAGGTAACGTACCCGTTGTCATCCTCTTATTTTTGTAATAGTTCGTTAGGACATTTTGTACAAATCGACCTAGATACGACCTTAGCAAGATGGAATGTTAACTGCTCAATGTACATTTAATTTTATGTACCTTATGAACATCAAGGAATTGATGGAAAATTAGATTCTCAAGAATCCAATTCTCTCGTCTCTCTCTCTCTTGATCTACTTTACTATGAAAAACAAAGGACATAGTAGATTTCATTCACGTTGTTAATAAATGTCTCAAATAAAAGTTACCCAATTTGATGTGTAGTGTTATTCGATACTTGTGCTGGCAAAAGATAGCAAATAATCGATATAATAGTCGAAATGTGTGCGATCTAAACCCCACATCATCATTATATAAAAAAAATCAACAAAGAAAGACAATCAATCAGAAATTATCCATCAAATTTCTATGACAGTACAAAACTTGATTCCAATAAAAAACATACTTAAAGAAACAATGTTTTTAAGTTCTAGCTGAACTTAACGAGTCAAGCCCGGTGCAGAAAGCATCCTGCATTCACGCAACATTTAGAAAATTTATTTAACAACATAGTATGATATTATAATAATAATAAAAATCTAAATTTTGTCTCCTCTAACCGTCTTAATATAATAGGCAATAGCTCTAGCATCGATTGAAATACCAACAATCCTTCTTTTTAAAATCCAGCACAATATAGCCCATTCTCTCCTTTCCAATTTATCAATGTGCCATCTTCAAAGAATAATGAGCTATAATCCTGCATACAAAATGAAAAAAATGTACATTATTTGAGACAATGATGGTAAAATGAATAGTAAGTTAAATTAGTAACCAGGAAAACTAATCGAGAAAAATTTATCCACACACGATATTTATAGGCAAGTAGAAAATTTCAAGGGTCAAATTTAGAATTTTAAAAAAAGAACATAGTGATAATATGCAAAACGTACCTTTAGCCATTTGGTAGCAATATTCTTGTATCTAGTAGCAAAAAATATTGCATCAAATTGATTTTCTTCTCCATTGTCAAACACTGTCACGCCCCGAACCTACACCCTGGCCAGGACTGGTACTCGAGAACCATTGCTAGCCCCAAGCGAACCCTTGGCCTAGCTTACTTACTCAGCGGAAGACTATATGCAATAAGAAAGGAATTCAAATGCTAAACAGCTTAACTGTCTCAAAATGAACTCATAATGTTTTGAAAATAAACATTTAACTTAGCCAAAATGGCAAATCAACTCTGAAAATAAGTCAATAACAAAATGATGACGAATGAACAAACATCTGACTGACTATCTATGAAGCCTCTAAAACAACTGAGGTGGATGTCGGGACACACGACAACCTAATGAACTATCTAATACTGAAAGTAAACAAAAGGGATCCTCCGAAATGCAAAGAGGCTCACAAACAGACTCTGAACTGCTCACTAGATCAACGATGCGCAAGGTGATCCTAGTTACTTGTGTCTGCATCATAATACGATGCAGGCCAACTGACATCAGTTCATTGAATGTACGAGTATGCGAGTTGGAATGCTAAACACAACATAGGCTTGAAAAGAATCTGAAAGGAACTGAAGAACTTACCTGGCTCAACTCAACTCAACATAACTAAACTCATTTCAATATAAAGCAGTTTAAAACAAGTGCAATATAAAGAAAAACTGTTTAAAAAATGATGTCAACTCTGTGTGTATGCAAAGCTACAAATAACTTGGAGATGTATGTAAAAATACAAATAAACTGATGTATATAAAAATACAAAGTACTACTGTGGGAGTTTCTCTAACCGAAAATAATCGCATAAGAGTAATTGTGATGATACAACGATCTCCCTCACGCTACCAGTGCATCCTATACCCTGCCACATGTATAGGACCTGAATTACTAAGTGGATCTACTAGTCTATGCGAAAAGAATTCATCAAAAAAGTATGACCCTTTTCTACCCATGATGGATACATGGTTTATGGAGACGTGAGTTATCTGAACTCAAGCTCGTCTCCATATCGGTGCTCAATACAGTTCTCACAATATGATACTAGCTCTTTATGTTTAAAACATACTTCTTTCTATGATTTGAGATAATTGCTCAAAACTTAGCTCAAAGGCTATCTTGGAAATCAAAGTTTCCCCTCTTGCTTAATTATGAAAACATTTACTCTTTTCTGAAAACTAGCCCAAAGGCTCTTTGGAAATCAAGGTTTTCCTTTCTTGTTTAAATGTGAAAACATTTAAAACCCTTCGGGACTACATAGTCCCCATATACTTTTGAAGAAAGGAACTTCAAACTTTACTCTTTACTCTTTACTCAACTCAAAACTTAAGTCTTAAAACAAAGTTAAAACGTTTGAAAAAGACGTTAACAAAACTTTAAGAATTTCTCATAACTTGACTCTTGACTTCCCTTGACTTCTTGACTTCTCTTGACTTGACTTCTAACTGATCCTTAAATTGAATTATGGATTCAAGGATCGTGATTTGCGATAGGAAAGATCTCATGATGTTTAGGAATGAAATTAGATAGCTAAACCTGAGAAAATGACAAAAAATCAATAGCTGAGGGTGGGTCCGCGACGCAGAGACATATTTAATTTTTATTTTCAAAAATGAATTTTGAGGCAGAAGACTCCGTGACGCGAAATGAAAATTCCCAAAACTGGGAACCAACTCGACGACGCGCCACTAATGTCGGATTTCGTCCGATAAAATCTCTTCATTTTTCGGCTCTAAACCCTCAAAACTCCGTGGGTTCTATTACCCAACACTTAGAATCGATTAAATGTTCAAAGTACATCAGATTCTACTCAAAATTGAACCTAAAATCATAGATTAGGATCAAAACAACTCCTCAACGAATTCAACGAAAACAAGAATCTAATGAAACTTCAACAAACCCATTCAAGAACTCAATTTCTAATCTTTCAAGAATTTAAATTCGCTGAAATAAATCATGGTTGGCGCGTGGGTGAAGTAACCCAATGCTATGTGATCTCACATACCTTATAGGGATCACCCCGATGAAATCGACAAGCCAAACTCGACGATCTTGACGAATCTTGAACGCTCTTCCCCTTTCTCCTCTTTTCTCCTCTTCTTTTCTCTTCTCTCATAACCCTAACTCTTTTTCCAAAAGCGTAAACTGACTAAGTTCAGTTTAGACCCCCAAGTAATTACCAAAAACAAATTAAAATAAAAGGGTAAGGAAAAGACCAAACTACCCTTCAAAAATTCGGATTTGGACTTTCCTTAATCCAACAACCCAACTTCCAAAAGACATAACTTTCTCATACGAACTCGGAATCACGCAAACTTGGCGGTGTTGGAAAGATCATTCCAAGAGATTTCCAACCATATCTGGAAGTACACCTAAATCATCCTGAGATAGGAGTTATGGCCGTTTGAAGTTGACTAAAAACTCACTTTTCCTAACCTAAACAAATTTCCAGATTTTCATTTCTTTCCAAAAATTACTATTTCCAATTCTTAGCTTCTTCCTAGCTATTTCAAATTGCAAGATGTTACAATATCTACCTGTTGGGAACATTCGTCCTCGAATGAGATTACTCTTATTAGGCTATGGGTGTAACATGTAACATTCAGATCAAACACCCAAAATCAAGCAATGTAATTACTACATGTTAAGTATTAGTACCTTAATTCAGAACTTCTCCGGATTCGAAGAGATGTGGATATCTCTTCTTCATATCTTCCTCAGCTTCCCAAGAGATTCCTCAAAAAACTGGTTCCTCCAAAGAACTTTGACTGATGCTACCTCTTTTCTTCTCAACTTGCGAACTTGGCAATCTAGAATCTGCACATGAATCTCCTCATAAGACAAGCTATCCTTGATACTAATATCTTCGGTTGGTATGATAAGTGAAGGATCTCCCATTCACTCCTCCAACATGGAGACATGGAATATCGGAGGAACCACTACTAACTCTTGTGGTAACTCCATTTCATAAGCTACCTTGCCAATCCTTTTGGAAATTATGTAAGGACCAACATACTATGGGCTAAGGTTCCCCTTCTTACCCAAATCTCATAACACCCTTCATGGTGAAACTCTCAAATACACCCAATCATACAATTCACCTTGATAACTCAAAACACTATCTCCCCATTGTTCAAAAGCAATCACTTTTTGCTTATGAACACTTGCCTTTAATTCAAGCAATAAAGGATCTTGGTCGTGCTTTAATTTTATTTCTGACACTAATGATGATTCAGTCCCATTCATCACCACCACTCCTCCTTCTGTGGAATCCATTAGTAGAACTCATAATCGTGCAATTCTATGCACATCTTTTGCTAACTCTTTCTTATCTTCCTCAACATTGACGGTACTAACCATAGACAACCTTTTTAAGGCATCATCAACAACATCAGCCTTACCTAGGTGGTAAAGAATACTCATGTCATAACCTTTGAGTAATTGTAGCCACCTCCTTTGTATGAGATTAAGCTCTTTCTAACTAAAGACATACTGAAGGCTCTTATGATCGGTGAACACATCCACATGCACACCATAAAGATAATGACTCCATATTTTCAAAGCAAATACTACGGCAACCAACTCTAAGTCATGTGTTGGATAGTTCTTCTCATGAACATTCAACTGTCTGGAGGCATAAGCTATAACTTTACTATTCTGTGTTAATACACAACCCAAGCCAACTCTAGATGCAGCACAATACACCATAAAACCTTGAGTACCTTTCGATAAGGTAAAAAATGGGGCAGTAGTTAACCTCTTTTTAAATTCCTGAAAGCTTTTCTCACAAGCTTCAGACCATTGAAACTTCATTGTCTTCTGAGTCAACTTGGTCAAAGGAGAAGAAATAGATGAGAACCCTTCGACGAACTTTCTATAATAGTCAGCCAACCCTAAGAAACTCCTAATATCCAATGGAGATGTGGGTCTAGGCCAGTTCTACATTGCCTCTATATTCTGATTGTCAACTCTAATTCCATCACCGGAAATTATGTGGCCCAAGAATGCCACAAACTCAAGCCAAAACTCACACTTAGAGAACTTGGCATACAACTCTCTATCTTTTAAAGTCTGGAGAACTATTCTGAGATGACTAGAATGATCTTTTTCATTCCTTGAATAGATTAGTATGTCATCAATGAAGACGATAACAAACATATCTAAATAAGGTTTGAAGACTCTATTCATAAGGTCCATGAACGCTGCTGGTGCATTATTCAAACCGAACGACATGACCAGAAACTCATAATGACCTTAACGGGTCCTGAATGTTGTCTTTGGAATATCACATTCTTTTACTTTCAACTGCTCTTATAACTCTTTCAACTCTGCTGGTGCTATTCTATATGGCGAAATAGATATAGGACGAGTATCTAGAAGAAGGTGTATACCGAAGTCTATTTCTCTCTTAGGAGGGACTCTGGGTAGATCATTTGAAAGACTTCTAGGAACTCTCATACTATAGGAACTGACTGAATAAAAGGTATCTCAACACTAGATTCATTAACTCAAACTAAGTGATAGACACACCCCTTAGAAACTAATTTTCTCACCTTAAGGTATGAAATAAAATGACCCTTAGGCACGGCTGAACTGCTTTTCAACTCTATAACTGGTTCACTAGAAACTGTAAATTGACAACTCGAGTCCTACAATCAACTGAGGCATAACATGCATGAAGCCTGTCCATACAAAGAATGCCATCAAAATCTACCATGTCTAACTTAATTAAATCAGCCATGGTACTCTTGTGATTGACGAAAATGGGACAATCACGATAGACACTCTTTGCTAGAATAGACTCACCAACAGGTGTAGAAACACCGAAGGGCTCAAAATGTTGCTCTGGAAGAACATCAAAACTGAAGACTTGGATAATACCAGTGACAACATCTGGCGAATCCTCTTGCTCTAGGCGACTAGTGATAGCATAAAGACGGTTTCCTTCTCCGCCTGCCCCTGAAGTCGCTCATCTAGATGCACCTCTGTCTAGTTGAGCAACTGAAGAAGACTAGGCTCTATTGCCCCCATTACCATTACTCTATTTGCTCTTAGGACACTCTCTCATAAAATGACCATTCTGGCCACAGTTGAAGCAACCAGTGGAGCCATCACGACACATCCCTGAGTGGTTCCTACCACACTTAGCACATGCAGGAGTCTTAGTACCCCCCTTGTGCCTTACTACCTTGGGACTGCGCAGGTCTAGCTCTGAATTCTGACTATTTTACTCACATTTGTTCCTTGGTGCAGGTGCACTAGCAAATGATGGAGCTGGTACTTTCTGCTTCTATTGGAAACAAAACCGATTTGCATTACTCTTTTGTTGCCCGGACTAATTCCCTGATGTCTTAGCTCTCTTTATCTTAAACTCTTCTCTATCCTTCAGCTTATCCTCCTCAACTTGTTGTACATGGATCATATGCCTTGCTAGGTCCATATCCCCTATCAGCATAGATGCTTTGCCTTCCTTGCTTGACTGACGAGACAACCCAACAGCAAATAAACTCTTCCTGCTCCTCATGTCAGCAACCATCTTCGAAGCATAGCGGGAAAGTTGTGTGAGCTTCAGACTGTACTCATGAGCACTCATAGACTCCAGATTAAGGGTGAGAAACTCTTCTTATCTTTGCCTCTCGCAACTCACGGGGAAAGAAACGCCCTATGAGAGCACTCTCAAACACAACCCAACTCACTATTGGATCATCCTAAACCCTATTCTTTTTCCATTGGTTGAACACGATTCTATCGACACCCTTCATTTGGTATGCAGCTAGTTCCACCCTCTCCGCATCAGCAACATGCATGACATCAAATACCCTTTTCAGCTCCTCAATGAAGTTCTCCAGATCCTCAATGACACTTGAACCTGTGAAGATTGGTGGGTTCATCCTTAAAATCTCACAAATCCTCAAAGTATAAGACACTTCCTGTCGATTATCTCTCTGTCCAACTTGATAGGTTGCAACTTGACTAAACATCCTGATAGCTTCACAAAATTCAGCCTTGGTTACCTCTCCTTGGGGTTGCACTTCTAGTGCATTAGGTAGCCCTTGTTCCTTGAAATTTCTCCTAGCAGGACGACCTCTGACTGCTCTTCGTGGAGACATGATTATCTGGAAACATGTGCAAGCACAAATTAGGGGAAATTTTTTAGAGATCAAATTCTAACGCACGAAATGAGTGTGAAAGAAGTGAGAAATTTTGCTAAATGTTGCAGCCTCGTAATTATAGATATGGCGCGCTACACGCCGATAAATAGGACTCTACAGATATGAGTTTATAGACTCCCTAAGACTCTTAAACTCTGTGCTCTGATACCAAGTTTGTCACTCCCCGAGCCTACACCTTGGCCGGGACTGGCACTCGAGAACCATTGCTAGCCCCAAGCGAACCCTTGGCCTAGCTTACTTACTCAGCGGAAGACTATATGCAATAAGAAAGGAATTCAAATGCTAAACAGCTTAACTGTCTCAAAATGAACTCATAATGTTTTGAAAATAAACATTTAACTTAGCCAAATGGCAAATCAACTCTGAACATAAGTCAATAACAAAATGATGACGAATGAACAAACATCTGACTGACTATCTATGAAGCCTCTAAAACAACTGAGGTGGATGTCGGGACACACGACAACCTAATGAACTATCTAATACTGAAAGTAAACAAAAGGGATCCTCCGAAATGCAAAGAGGCTCACAAACAGACTCTGAACTGCTCACTAGATCAACGATGCGCAAGGTGATCCTAGTTACTTGTGTCTGCATCATAATACGATGCAGGCCAACTGACATCAGTTCATTAAATGTACGAGTATGCGAGTTGGAATGCTAAACACAACATAGGCTTGAAAAGAATCTGAAAGGAACTGAAGAACTTACCTGGCTCAACTCAACTCAACATAACTGAACTCATTTCAATATAAAGCAGTTTAAAACAAGTGCAATATAAAGAAAAGCTGTTTAAAAAATGATGTCAACTCTGTGTGTATGCAAAGATACAAATAACTCTGAGATGTATGTAAAAATACAAATAAGCTGATGTATATAAAAATACAAAGTACTGCTGTGGGAGTTTCTCTAACCGACAACCCTCACATAAGACCTATTGTGATGATACATTGATCTCCCTCACGCTACCAACGCATCCTATACCCTGCCACATGTATAGGACCTGAATTACTAAGTGGATCCACTAGTCTATGTGAAAAGGATTCATCTAAAAAGTCTGACCTTTTTCTACCCATGATGGCTACATGGTTTATGGAGACGTGAGTTATCTGAACTCAAGCTCGTCTCCATATCGGTGCTCAATACAATTCTCACAATATGATACTAGCTCTTTATGTTTAAAACATACTTCTTTCTATGATTTGAGATAATTGCTCAAAACTTAGCTCAAAGGCTATCTTGGAAATCAAAGTTTCCCCTCTTGCTTAATTATGAAAACATTTACTCTTTTCTGAAAACTACCTCAAAGGATCTTTGGAAATCAAGGTTTTCCTTTCTTGTTTAAATGTGAAAACATTTAAAACCCTTTGGGACTACATAGTCCCCATATACTTTTGAAGAAATGAACTTCAAGCTTTACTCTTTACTCTTTACTCAACTCAAAACTTAAGTCTTAAAACAAAGTTAAAACGTTTGAAAAAGACCTTAGAAAAACTTTAAGAATTTCTCATAACTTGACTCTTGACTTCCCTTGACTTCTTGACTTCTCTTGACTTGACTCCTAACTGATCCTTAAATTGAATTATGGATTCAAGGATCGTGATTTGCGATAGGAAAGATCTCATGATGTTTAGGAATTAATTTAGATAGCTAAACATGAGAAAATGACAAAAAATCAATAGCTGAGGGTGGGTCCGCGACGCAGAGACATATTGAATTTTTAGTTTTGAAAATGAATTTTGAGGTAGAAGACTCCATGACACCTCCGCGACGCGAAATGAAAATTCCCAAAACAGGGAACAAGCTCCGCGACACGCCACTGATGTCGGATTTCGTCGGAGTCCGCCGAAATCTTTTCTTCGTTTTTTGGGTCTAAACTCCCTAAACTCCGTGGGTTCTTTTACCCAACACTTAGAATCGATTAAATGTTCAAAGTACATCAGATTCTACTCAAAATCGAAACTAAAATCATAGATTAGCATAAAAAAACTCAACGAATTCAACGAAAACAAGAATCTAATGAAACTTCAACAAACCCATTCAAGAACTCAATTTCTTAGCTTTCAAGAACTTAAATTCTCTGAAATAAATCATGGTTGGCGCGTGGGAAAATTAACACAATGCTATGTGATCTCACATTCCTTGTAGGGATCACCCCCGACGAAATCCACAAGTCAAACTCGACGATCTAGACGAATCTTGAACGTTCTTCTCCTTTCTCTTCTTTTTTTCTCTTCTCTCAAAACCCTAACTCTTTTTCCAAAAGCGTAAACTGATTAGGTTCAGTTTAGAACCCTAAGTAATTACCAAAAACGAATTAAAATAAAAGGATAAGGAAAAGACCAAACTACCCTTCAAAAATCTGGATTTGGACTTTCCTTAATCCGACAACTCAACTTCCAAAGGGCATAACTTACTCATACGAACTCAGAATCGCGCAAACTTTGTGGAGTTGGAAATATCATTCCAAGAGATTTCCAACTATATCTGGAAGTACACCTAACTCATCATGAGCTAGGAGTTATGACGGTTTGAAGTTGACCAAAAACTCACTTTTCCTAACCTAAACAAATTTCCAGATTTTCAATTCTTTCCAAAAATGACTATTTCCAATTCTGAGCTTCTTCCTAGCTATTTCAAATTGTGAGATGTTACAAACACTACTGTATGTTCCTTTATTTCTGATTTTCCGGGAAGTACCTTAATAATCAATTGACCAAAAGTTATTTCACAAAAACAAAACAAGCCTTATTTCCCTTTTAAAAATATATTATTAATGCAAATTAGATGAACTATTTACACAAATATACTGTATGAGACGAAATTACTAAATTCTACCGATTTTGTAACTATAACAGTTCAACGGTTGCCCATGATAATGAACATGTATTTTTATTCTTCTTCATTAAATACTACTACTAGGTTCTTGGTAGTAATCAAACTTGAACTCGTGATGTGCTCCTAACCATACATCACCCGTTGTACCTTTACTACGGACCAAAATTCTCAGAAAAACTAAAGCGATCTGTTTCTCACATAATATTTCTCAAAATAGAATGAAATAAAATATAGATAGTATCATACCTTAATCTTTCCAAGTTTAATCTTGTCAATTGCACCAACATCAATTACTGGGATATACCTTTTGATATTTCACCAAAAAATGGGCCTTCTTCTGTTTGTGGTATTCCTAATTCTGCTAAATTTCCAAATTTAAATTTTGCGTACTTTGCAATTACAATATCAACCAAAGATATTGGTAAATATTTTAGCTACAACATTGCAGTATACACCATCTCCCTTGTTAGAACATGAATCTGCAAAAACATTAGGATAAAATATATTAAAGCTTTTAGTATTAATAACCATATTTATCAAAAATATAATTGATTGAGCATGTGAAAAACTTGCATAATCTAACTATAGAAAAGTTAGTTATAGAACTTTGGGAGAACATCATGAACTATAATGTACATATTTACGGGTGTAAGTTTCATATTTTGACGATATATTAAAAAACAAGAACAAAATCAGATTAATTATAACGAAATTGTATGTAACTTAAAGTATTCAAAAACATAGATCAAAGTTGGTAACTGGAATTAGCAAGGGTTCTAAAAAAAGAAATATATATCAGTAATGCACGATCCAAGTTTCATATACAGTTAGTGCAAATAATTTTTTGTACTATCATTAATCAAGTCATCTAACTGATATCTATAGACAAGTTTCTTCAAAATTATGAGTTTCAAATTATTAAAAAGTAAAATATGTTGTTTGTGCAACATGTAAAAATGACGATGTATAAAATTGTTAATAAGACAAACTTAACAAAAATTAAGATTCTACTTATAAGAAAAAGAAACCCTAGTACTTTTTTTTTCTAATTCAGTTCCTCAAAGTAAAAAATATATGAGTTTTTTATACTTATACTAAACAACTTGTCACCTCTCCAAATCTTACTCTTCTTTTTCTCACGATATAAGATACCTGATGAGACCTAATATGTTATTTTTAAATTTTGTGTGATTTAGAAATGGACTAATGAGATCTTTCTATGTTTTTAGGATATTTAAATTTCTATCCAAAAATTTGTATTTACAGTAATCCAACACCATATTCCTTAATCACTTTCTAGTCAACCAATATTCCCTTTTTAAAGAAGAACTGATTTCATTAAATCAACTTTCAATTCAGAATCGAGGTTGTTTTATGCAATTTTGTATAGTGCTTGGAGAGTATGTTTGTGAAATTTAACACAAATGATGAATCGATGGAAATTATTGGAGTTGAAGCTAATGCAAAAATATTTTTTTAGATAAGAAACACCACAAGAGTATATATGACTGGATGGATGGTCAATAAAGTAGAATGAAAATCATGAGAAATCATGTTCATCTTCTGGTCCTTTCACATAAGGGTATGTCCTGGTGTTGATGGTCAAGAAACCCATACCCAATATCTGGATGAATCGAATTACAACATTGCAAATGCTAGTAAAAAGTAACATGTACCATGTAAAATAGTTGATGTACAACTAAACTGATCGAACACCACCATTTATTAATTTTTATAACAAACACAAACCTACTCACATGCAAAAAAATAACTATAAAAGTAAATATAAGACATAAAGAGATAGAGAGACTTACTGACTTCTAACAACAATTGATGTTGTCTTTCATAATTTGAAAGATCAAAAGTTATTTCCATCCCAGAATTTCCTGATCCCACGACCAATACATTTTTATCCTTATATTTTTCACAAGATCTATAATCACTTGAATGGATTATTTCGCTTTTGAAATTTTCTATTCCTATCATTTTTGGAATATAACCTTCGTTATTTTCTCTGGTAGCCAAAATCAAGAAATAACTAGCATACATTTCAATTTCTCCGCTGGTCAAATTTTTTGATTCGACATTCCATTTCTTTTCCCCACTGTTGTAAAAGGCCGATTCAAGACAAGTTTGAAATTTTGGCTTGATGTTGAAATGCTCAACATACTCATCTAAGTATTGAATAATTTTTTTTTCCGGCATATACTCAGGTGATGAAGTTTCATGTGGCATTAATGAAAATGAAGAAAAGTCCTTTGATAGATGCAAATGAAGTCTATCATAAGTCTTTTTCTTCCACAAATAAGCACAACAATCTTGTTTTTCTAAAACAACATTGTTTATGCCCAGTTTGTTTAAACAGGATGATACAGCTATACCGGATGGTCCAGCTCCAATCACAATAGTGTCAATTTCTTCCTTTGTGAAATTAGCCATTGCAAAATTTTCAGAAAATTAAACAATTTCTTTTTTGAGAATGTTGAAAAGAAAATTGCAATAAGATTTCAAGAAAGGAAATTTAGACGATGAGGTATGTATATATGTTCTTCAAACATAATAAAGATGATATTTATTTATTTTTTCCTTTTTTAAAGTGTAATAGAAAAAACACTTACAAGTAAATGCAAAAAATTTATTATTGAAACAAAATCTGAGTTTTTTTCTCAATTCTTTGGTAGATTTGAAAACATTTAATTGAAAGTTATCTTTAGCTTAAGCTAAAACGTTTCATATTCATTTTTCTATAAATGAACTTTGTTGTTTCAAAAAGAGACAAATTACAAATATTTAATTGAATTTGACTGATGTTTAGTGACCGGCTAAATTCAAAGTAGATATTTTTTTTTCTTTTTATCCGTGTCTTAGATTTTCAGATAAACACTCAACTAATTAAATTATATTAATTAATTTATATTAGCAAATTATTTTCTTTGTTAAAAAAGTTAGAATTAAGAAGAAAAATGATTTTTTGATATATTAAATAGGAATAAAAGCTTAAATACGCCATTGAAATTTGAGAAAAGGCTCATCAATTTGAGCTATTTCTCAAAACAAAAATGACATATGTCACGCCCCGAGGCTATCCCCTTGACGTAAACACAGGACCTAGGATCACGAGTGACCTCAAGCTAATCCTGAGCTGACATATCATAGCATACTAAGATAAAATGAAATACGAAATACTGTGCGGAAGCCTTAAGTCATGAGATAAACTAAAATGATGGGGGAATATCCAATCTAGGTCTGAATATAAAAGGCAATGAGTTTAATAACAACTGGAAGATCAAACTCAAAACCAAAACTGAATCTAACTATGTCTGAGTAAAAGACTCTAAATGACATGCCCACAACTAACTCTAGCAAAACTGAAACTGAAAGACTGAAAGTAAAAGAAAACATCTTTATCGTCCTCGGAAAATGAGGACTTACTACTGATAATGCTGAGTACGGATCGAGAACCGATCTACATGCGATCTAAATGTTGTGGGCCTACATCACGAGAAGATGTAGCTTAGAGTATGTGTTAGTACTTGAATGGTATTGAGCATGTTGGATAGGCTAAAAGTGAACAATATATACATAACTAAATAAAGCATACTGATCAATGATATAAGATGAACATGAAGAATATACTGAACATACTAGACACGAACTAAACTGAATGCAATGACCAAGTTCATAACATACTGAAACTGAATACCAAAATATAACTGGTAACCTGATCAATGTACTAAAATACCGAATTTGTTGCAGTATTCTTACAACACCAAATTTGTATTGTTTCAACTTATAAAACACCAAAAGTAAGAGAAATTTACTTTTTGTACTTCTGCAGACTTGCAGTACCTTCTTTGTATTATTTAATGAAATTTAGTTTTCCTTATCCAAATAAAAAGAGAAGAAAGAAAAAGATAGTTTGGTTCACCTTTTGTAAAGCACCTTCTTGTACAAACGGATAGCGGTGCTACTCTTATAAACTTCTTGTTGCTGTATTTAACCCTTTTTGTCCATAAAAACAAAAGACCATGCATTTTAGGAAGACCATAGCTTATTAACTCATCTCAATTTCCCTCCTTCGTGAGTCCGAGATTTGGACTCATTTAGGGCTTTGTTTATATAGATTTTGTGTCCTCAAATGCTCATTTTGTGCCCTCAAATGCTCATTTTGTGCCCTCAAATGCTCATTTTGTGCCAATAACTAATGTAAAATCCTTGATTTTTAGGTTTATGAATTGAGGAACAAAGCAAGGACACTAACAAGCAAAAAGGAACAAAACATGCTGAAAGGATGAAGAGAGACAGTCTGGTGAACTCCAAGTTTACTTGGCGAATTGCCGAATGGCTATTTGACCACCTAAAGTTCCAGTGTGCCAAGACCTGAAGGAAATAACTAATTTGACGATGGAAAAGAGCAGTCGGCGGATTGCCGAGTTATTCCGCGAAGCCAATATAGATCACCCAAAGTTACAGACCTGGATGATGCTGATTGCCAAGGCAGAAGGGCGATGCAAGTGACCAAAGGGCGGCACACCGAGTGGTTTGGCGAGGCCGACTTACTTCGTCGAGTGAATCTTCGCAGCATATTTTTGGCGACTAGAAATACATTTTTGAACATTTAGTTTAGTAACTGAGATAATATATTCTTAGTCTACTATTGAGTTTGGAACGGGTGAGACAATTTTCTCTAGTTTTTCCTAAGCTTTGAAAAATTGAAGATTTTCAATTTTGAGAAATTGGAAGTGGTTCTTTGAGATTCTTCAAATTGGATCATTCTAAGGACGAAATCACTCTTACCCAGTTGATGGATAATCAATTTGGTAATAGTTTTTACCTTTTTATGATGTCTAGCTAAACCCCCAATTCTTGGGGTGTGATTATATGATTATGGGCTGATTTAGTTTATGGGTATTGCTAATTGTTAGTTTAAATGCTATTTAGAAGCGAGTTTAATCATTAATTGTGGTTTAATTTAAGAATTGTAGTTGCAAATGCAGTTCTATGTCGTGTTCTTAGCTTGCTCGAGAGAGAGGTTTTAGAACTAAAATTATTGATTGATGGTCTATGGGTATTGGGTTGACCTGGGTTCAGCTCGAGAGAGTGAATTCTAAACTGAATCCCACAAATTCAGCTCGAGAGAGTGAATGGACTAAGGTGTGGGCTGTTCTTATTTTGCATGCTTGTTGATGTTTGAGAGAAATCAACTTGATTCAGGGTAAATTGTTCGAGAGAAAGTTTACCTCCTCTATAGCGTAGCTTACTGACTAATATCTAGCTATTTACTAGTACTTGCAATTACCCATTCGTTTATATTAGCCTATAATTGATCACATCCCAAGAACCCGTCTCATTATTGTTAAGTTTTATTGTTTGTCGCTGTTTGTAGTTGATAATCAAAAACAATACCCCCATTTGACATTCGTGTCACCCTCTGATTTGAATGATGTCTTTATTCGATAACGTTTATTCCTATGACTGATTTGAACATGTTCATATTTCCAAATTGAATCTAAAACACGTATCGCTCCCTGTGGGATTTGACCCCAACTCATTTAGTTGGGTTTTATACTAATTTACGATCGTTGAACATCTAGAATTGGATGAGGTGTGCTTGAAACATTAAAATCAAAATGGTGCTGCTGCCGGGGAGTTGTGTTGTTTGAGATTCTTTTTGTGAAGTTGAATTTTGTTCTTGTTAGTCATAGTTGAATCTACTTATTTTTAGTTTTTGTTTTCGTGTTGCTTGTTTAAAAAAGAGGAAATGAGTGTCAACGGAAGCAATTGTAGCCAAGTGGGCCACCAAGATGACATCGAAAACCTCAATGATGTCAACGAACCCAATGTCAATGACCCAAATCTAATGGGTGGATTTGGTGCCATTCGTTTGCCTCCGACTGAAGGGAACATTGTGTTCCATATTACAAGCACCATGTTGCAACTTTTGCAGTTGAAAGGGTTGTTTGGTGGGTTGGATCATGAGGATCCCCGTGAGCATATAAGGAACTTTGTTGATGTTTGTGGGTCGTTCTCCTTTAAGAACATATCCCAAGAGTCGGTCCAGTTGAGATTGTTCCAATTTCTTTTAATGGGAGAAGCATGTAGGTGGTTGGATGAATTGCCAAGTGATTCTATCACTTCATTGGAAGAGTTTGTCACCACATTCCAAGTGCGATTTTTCCCTCCTTCGAAGATGATGACACTTAGGGACAACATCCAAAGCTTCAAGCTCTTTGAGGGTGAGCCAATCCATAAGACTTGGCTAAGATTTAAAAAGTTGGTGCTGCAATGCCCAACTCATGGTTTTCCCGAAAACGATGTGCTGCAATACTTTTACCGAAGCCTTGATTCGGTGAACAAGGGAGTGGATGATCAACTTTCTCCGGGAGGTTTAATGCAACAACCTTACATTATAGCAACCCAGCTCTTGGATTGTATGACCAAAATTAACCAAGCATGGTACACCCGTGAAGATCATGTCTCCCCTTTCACTTTTAAATTAACAAAGGAGCAGCTTGAGATAGATCAAGAGAGGGACCCAAACATGGAAAAAATGATAACCCAACTTGAGATTTTGGCCAAAAATGTCATGGGAGCTTGTGGTAGGAGTGTCAATGTTGTGGCTGTGGGTTGTGTAAACCCCGATGAGGCCAAGTTTGAAGCGTTGTACAATGAGGAAGTGAACTTCCTACCCAACCAAGGAGGAGGTTATCGTGCAAACTATCCAAGGCCAGGTGGTAACCAAGGTTGGAACATAGATGAGGGATGGAGAAATCAAGATAGAGAGTGGCGCGATCGTAACGCCACCTGGAAGGAAAGAGAAGGGAAGAAGGATAGGTATATTCCTCCCCACGAGCGTCAAAAGCCCAAAGATTTTGAGGGTGGTCGGGCTGAGGATATGCTTTCTCGTATTCTCAACAAGGTTGAAGGGTCTGATAAATTTTTGAAAGAGATGAAGAAAGATGTATCGACCCTTAACCAGATGGTGACCTCTCATTCCGTCTCTATCAAGAATTTGGAGACCCAAATGGGTCAAGTTTCTTCTCATTTAAACCCGAGACAACAAGGGGGTTTCGTAGTGATACTATGGCAAACCCCAAGAATGAAGTTTGAGCAAGGACTTGCGACGTGCCACGACGTTAATTAAGGCGCTTCTTGGGAGGCAACCCAAGTTTTTATTTCTTTATTTGAATTTTAGAATAACGTGTGTTGATTGTGCAGGTTGAAGTGTAGAATGTGTTTGAAAAGTGCAGTTTGGCGAGCAAAATGTCCAGTCGGTGACTCGCTGAAGAGGTCGGCGAGTTTGACTTGGACCACCATTGGGCTCAAGAAAATATCAGGTTGGATTCTGTAAATCTCGACGGGTCCATGGACAAGTCGGCGACTCGCCGAACAGGTTGGCAAGCCCGACTTTGTCCGCCGTTTGGACCCCCACATTAACTGGAGGTTCTGTAAAACTCGGCGAGGAAAAATAATATTGCCGAAAGGGCGTGAACTGGACGGTTTTTAAAAGGCCAAAGGTTTAAAATTTCAATCTCTTTCACATTCCCTCACTTTTTAATTTCATACAATTGCACACCCGCATTTTATATTTCCCATATTCTTGTTTTTTACCTCTTTTTGGTGGTCGATCTTCTGTTCGGAGTTGGAATTCTTTGCCGCCTAGTATTACAAATCATATTTCGGCATAAAGGTTGGTTTTTCAAATCCCAAACTCAGAATTAGCGGTTGAGCTCATTTGCAATTGTGTAATTCTTATTGATGTGTGTTGGGCCTCTCTGAAATCATAAATTTGTGCTAGTTTGCCTTTTCAACTTTTGATATCATGCGTAAAATAGCCTCAATTATTAATTTCCCAAATTACGTGCTTTAAAATTGATCATAAATTATTGGGTTGCAGTATTTTGTTGTTGGGTCTAGTCGGGTGAAGTCTGAGTAACCCAAATTGTGCTAAATGACATGCTTTGCCCAATGATGGAGAGTTTGACGTCATTCTTAAGGGCTAAAGTCATCAAACGGCCAATTTTGGCTAAACCAGGGGAAGTTTGAGTACCTTGGTGGCATGGGTCTAATGGTTTTGAGCCTAATTGAGTGGTGTGTTGTTTGATTTTGTTTTTGGGGGTTGTGGGTTTGATTTTGGAAGTCGGGGTTGAAAATGGCACGATGGGCAGTTTGGCGAGCTGCATCAAGCTCGCCGAACCACTCGGCATTTCGCCAAAGTCCCCCCAGATCGCCTTTAATTTCATGGTTTAGTTGAGTTTGTGTCTGTAACTTTTGGCGAGAAGCCTGAGCTCGCCGAGTGCACTCGGAGACTCACCAAAAGTCTTCTTTAATCTCTCTTTTTGCGCCTGTAACCCCTAAAATGCACTGTAACTTTTGGCGGGCTACTCTGTGCTTGCCCAATGAGGTTGGTAATACGTCGAAATGCCCTTCTCATCGCCGGCATGCCATTTTTCTGGGAAACATTTGAGCTAATCCTTTCAGCGAGCCTAATCTGGCTCGCCAAAGTGATTCGGTGACTCGCCGATCGGTTCGGCGAGTCTTTCTGTAGCTTATTTTCTGCAATTTTCTTGAGTTGTTCTAACTTATTTTGGTATATTTTGCAAATATTGCTAGAACCAACCGGATATGCCGCCCCACAAAAGAGCACGGGGAGTAGTTATTAATGAGGAGGTAGCTACCCCTTCCAAAAATGGGAACAAGGCACCTCCCAAGGGAGGCAAAGGCAATGGCAAGGCGCCCACATCTGAGATACCAGAGCACAACTCCGGCAGCGAGGGGGATTCCTTTGATTCCCTGGCTGCATTCTCTAAGCCTGAGGATGACCAACCTCTGCAATCCTGGTGAGATGAGATTCGCTCTAGAGTTCGCCAAGATCCGTCTAGGATACCAGAAGCCACACCTCCTCCTACTGATACAGTGCCAGCTCCGGCACAAATGGTGGTTCCAGCACCACAAGTTCAGGGTCCCCCTCATCGGCTACTCAATAGGCTAAATGCCGAGGGGTTGAGGACGATTCTCGAGCAAAAGATTCTATCCACAGAGGTCCTAGAGGGTAGGTATCCTAATAAGTGGGACACTCTAGGTTCCATAGATTCGAGTAGTTTACCAGGCATCGAGGACCATACATTCCTACATGGGTCCGGGGAGTGTTACTTAGCATACAATGACCTGGTACCTAAGGCCAAGAAGAAGGCCAGTGCTTTCAGACTGGTAGAATCCATCATGGTACGGGGGACAGTAGTGAGATCCAGCCATGATCATATCAACATTGTATTTGATAGAGGGTCAGTTTTTGACTACCCAAATTTGGCTACCACTACGACACCTTTGGATGATCTCAAGGGCTGGCTTGCCCCCCTAATTTCTGACACCACCCCGAGATAGATTGAGACAGGTTCTCCAATTGAGAAGAAGGATTTGAATGTAGTTGCGCGGTACTGGTTTGGATTCATTAGCAGCTCTATTTTTCCTTCACAGAATGAGTCCATCCTTTGCCATCCAAAGGAGGCCTGCCTTGGGTCAATCATAGCCCGGAGGAGCATTGACTTGGGACTCATCATTGAGCAGGAGATGGACATGAGGGCCAAGCAGCACCAAACATCCCTTTCTTTCCCGGTCTGGAATACAAAGCTGTGCCGGCATGCTGGAGTTCCTCGTGACGAGAAAAGGGACATCGAGGTCACTCCTACATCATCCACACACATCCGGTACATAGAGGCCGAGTACACTCGAGAGGAGGCAGATAGGAAGAGAGAAACTCCGGTGGATACATCCCCGGAGGTTGATGTTGATTCGATACCTGTAGAGGCACCTTTGCCTACTCCGGCCTCCGGGCCTTCAAGTACTCCCGCTTCCACTTCCTTCTAGGTTTCTGGTTCTTCTACTTCTTCCCAGCCTACCAAGATTACTTAAGCCATGATACTAAAGATGGTGCACTTAGCTCATTCTGTCGATGTGTGGGCTACCCAATTAAAGGCCGAGGTACCTTGGATGATTGTGCGGGACATCCTAGCTGCATTTACACCCCTCTTGATATCTATTGACGCTCTCACAGCGAGAGTAGAGACTTTTGAGAGTCGACATGGGCTACTTCAGATGACGACTTTGAAAGCTGAGGTGTCTGACTTGAGGAAGGGCGTGGACTATCTAAAGTCTACAGACTTCACTTCTGTATTTGAGGTGGCTGAGATTAATGAGGAGCAACTTGGTGTCAATGAGGAGGCTACTTATGAGGTCCTTACAGAGGTTGATGAGGCGATAGTGGATTCAACCAATCAGATTTCATTGGCAGATACACCCATGGCTGAGCCTAGTCGAGCTAGTGTTGTTGTGTGACCTCGGGTATAGATGCCCGACAGATGGAGCGACTGTGTAGACATGACTTTTTCTTTACCTCCCTCTCTGTCATCTTTATTGACTTTTATTATTTTGTTGCATTTGAGAACAACTGCATTTTTTTTGTGGTGGGGTGAGGTATTTTCATACCTACCTCTTGTGATTACATCTTTTGTATATATTATTGGGTTTTTGTGTTTAAATTGTGTTTTGATATGGTCTTGTGGATGTTTGAGCTTGTGGTTCCTCATTATGAATGCAAATGGTTTTTGACCCTTTTTGCCCCTTTTGTGTGTGATTGTGGCTGTTCTTGTGCAAATTTGAGTATCGGTTATGATCAATACCGATGACTTGAATAGTTCTCTTAATCGAACAAAAATGAATGCGCGGCTATTATGAGGCCAAACTAAGTTGCATAAACAATATGTGGATTTTTTGCATCTCATTGTGACTAGACGACTATCGAATGAGTCTCTTGTGATGAACATTGCACACTCGCAAAAGTGTGGAGTCTTGTTTGATATTGGTGTCAATGCCTTGTGTGATCAGCTTACTGTGAACCTTATGTGATGACACCTAGAATTTGCCCCGTTGGTCCAGTTGACTAAGTGATGCAAGTTCTTGAAATGATCTTAGGCCACAATTTTGAAGAGTGAAACACTTTGACAATATACCTCTTTTGTGTCCAACCTTGTGAGATGTGTGAACTTTTCTTGAACCCCCTTTGAGCCTTATCCTTTTCTTTGAAGAAACTTGAGCAAATGTGACCCCTCTTTATACATTCACCTATAATCCTCATGAAGTGTGGTTTGTTTGAATAGCCGACTTAGGTCAAAAGCTTAAGTTGGGGGTGTGGTGAAAAGACGAACTAAATCAAGTAGTGTGAAGAAGTCCCCCTTGATCCATGGACTTGAAAAATATGGAACCTCTCCATACAGAAAAAAGTGAAAGAAAAGAAGAAAGCAAAAGAAAAAAAATGAAAAGTTGTGAAAGTTGCAAAGGAAATGAGGTGTCCGGTATACCATTGGAAGTTGAATAATGGGGAGAATTTTGAGCATGAGTAGAATTGCTGAAGAAAAGGAAGGAAAGTGATGTTCATACCACATTTCATGAGGATAGCAACCACTGAGCCTAAATGACCATACCTTTACACTCAGCCCCATTACAAGCTTTGAAAAAATCTTTTTTATCTTGAGTGAGCTGAAGCGAATGTTGATTGGAAAATAAGGGCAAACCTATGGGTGAAGTCATGCATGTGTCCATCTTTGTGAGTGTGAGAGTTGTATTTGATTTTGAAACTATAAATTGTTGAACAGTTATGTGTGAATATGGAATCATCTTCGTTGTGAGGGCATTTGAGTACCTTTGTTGAGCTTATACTTGCATTTGAAGCAAGTATTGTGAACTTGAGCATCTTTGATAATGGTGAGTCACATCTTTAATCTTTGATTGCACAATTGATCCTTACATGAGTAAGTTGAGTCTTGTGGTGTGCATTCATGATTGAGTCTTTTGTAACATTGTTTGAGACATCCTTTTTTGAACTGCTGAACTTGAGTTTTACTTGAGGACAAGCAAAAGTTTAAGTTTGGGGTGTTGATGAGTCCGAGATTTGGACTCATTTAGGGCTTTGTTTATATAGATTTAGTGTCCTCAAATGCTCATTTTGTGCCAATAACTGATGCAAAATCCTTGATTTTCAGGTTTATGGATTGACAAAGCAAGGACACTAACAAGCAAAAAGGAACAAAACAGGCGGAAACGATGAACAAAGACAGCCAGGTGATCGCCAAGTTCCCTTGGAGAATCGCCGAATGGTTATTTGATCGCCTAAAGTTCCAGTGTACCAAGCCCTAAAGGAAAGAACTAATTTTGAAATGGAAAGGAGCAGTCGGCGGATCGCCGAGTGATTTCGCGAAGCCAATATAGATCGCCCAAAGTTACAAAACTGGAGGATTCTGAATGCCAAGGCAGAAGGGCGATGCAAGTGACCAAAGGGCGGCTCACCGAGTGGTTCAGCGAGCGCGACTTACTTGGCCAATTTTTGGCGATTATAAATACCTTTCTGAACATCTAGTTTAGTATCTGAGATCATATATTCTTAGTCTATTATTGAGTTTTGAACTAGTGAGACAATTTTCTCTAGTTTTTCCTAAGCTTTGAAGAATTGAAGTTTTTCACTTTTGAGAAATTGGAAGTGGGTATTGGAGATTCTTCAAATTGGAGCATTGTAAGAACGAAATCACTTTTACCCAGTTGATGGATAATCAATTTGGTAATAGTTTTTACCTTTTTATGATGTCTAGCTAAAACTCCAATTCTTGGGGTGTGATTATGGACTGATTTAGTTTATGGGTATTGCTAATTGTTAGTTTAAATGCTATTTAGAATTGATTTTAATCATTAATTGTGGTTTAATTTAAGAATTGTAGTTGCAAATATGTAGTTCTATGTTCGTGTTCTTGGATTGCTCAAGAGAGAGGTTTTAGAACTAAAATTATTGATTGATTGTGTCACGACCCGAGCCTACACCCTAGATGTGGCCGGCACTCGAAGACCTATGCTGGTCCCCAAGCGAACCCTCATCCTGGCTGACTACAAGCGGAAAACTGATTCAAGCATACAAAGCTTAAAAACTGAAATAAAAGTTCATAAAACTTAAATTCAAACTTTTAACTCAAATTAAAACTCTGAATAATAAAATATATTCAACTCACCCCAAAATTGGCAACTTAAGTCTTTGAAATATTTAATAAAATAAATAAATAATACAAACTTCTCAACTATCCTGACTATCTATGAAGCCTCTAACTGATAAAGATGGAAGTCGGGACAAGACTCACGACATCCTGACTAAACTGAAAAGTAAATGAAATCCTCTGAAAATAAGGAGGCTCACCATTGCTAACTCGAACTCTCGGATGTATCAACGAAGCTCGTGTTGATGATCCTGAATACCTGTGTCTGCATCATGAGAAGATGCAGGCCAACTGACTCAGTACGTGGAATGTACGATGTAGCGACCCTTTCAAAACGATACCACTACTTAAACAAGAAATGTAATTAAGTACTTGTGACATTCAAAACCGATTAATGAGGGTATACTGATTTTAATCTAGTAGAGGGATTAGATTCATAACGAACTCCAATAAAAAAAAATTAAGCAAATAACCGACCAGATTTTCATGCATATATTAACCTCATACTCGAGGGTGAAATAACAAGAATATTACAAGCTTCTGAGTACCGAAATCAGTCGGCTCATGCTTCACACAACTTTCAAGACATATAACAAACTAGTATATTACAAGGCTTGGGTTTACACACCCCAAAAAGATAAAAACGTATAACCATACTTATATTACAACCCATGGTGACATGACCAAATCGGCCCTCAAAATCTCCTGTAAATATAAAACACAAAGATCATGTACCAGTCCCAAGGTTATACAAAATATATATGCCTATATGCAAATGTGATCTTCCTTAAGGCTTTCAAAATCTCCATCATCAATGGCCAGCTTCAAGCATCAGTGCGAACAGCCCCTACGATAGAAACAACTATTGCTAAGCATATATCTTAGTGGTGTAAAAACTATAGGTTTGGAGCCCTCAAATTCGACAAATTATCATTCTCAAGTCAAGGGCAGCACGATCGAAACAAAATCAGTAAATCAAGTAAACAATATACAAGGAGTATCAAGTTCAATATATAAAGGTCTAAATGTCAAGAATGCTTGTAGAACAACTTTTTCAAGAGATTCAATAACAAGGCTCACCCAATATATACATCATGTAGTCACACTAAGCACGAGCAGGTATAAAAAAGGATCAACGCCCTACATCAAGAAGGGTCAAAACCCAATAATCAAGAGAACCAAGAACCATATTAAAAATGGCTTCCTAGTTTGTACTTAAAATGGACAACTTCCATTCTTAAGACGAACTAAAAATCCAGAGTCAAGATGGCAACTGATCCGAACCAAGAGGCATGCCAAGAGTGACGAAGTCACAGCCACAAGAAGGACAAGGTCCCAACCAGAGTGCTAAGTGATCAAATAATCCGTACAAGTGGGCGAGATACACAAGCGTCTTTAATGTATTAAAGAATACCAACACGACAATGCAAAGTGACAAGGGGTAACCAAGGTACCAAGATCAACTTTCAGATATACCAGCAGGTAAAAAGAGTACAAGTACAAGTTTATACACAAACCTCAGTTCTTTAGCACACAAACAGTCTAACAAAACTCCACGAGTCAAACCGTAGACCAAGCAGCGTATCAAAGTCTTCAACTTGTATACAAGGATATACAACCTTAAAAAATGAATTCAATAACTTATTTACTTTTTAGAAGCTCAATAATGATGACGTAAAAATAGGGTTTATCATCACAAGTAAGCCTAGCATGTACAAATACGACTATGCTCCCAGAACAGTAAATTTTGGCCATCCTAGTGCCTCATGTTGCAATTAAGATTTGAAATGGAAAACGGACACACTGGACTGTATACTCTTCATGAAAGATGTAGGTACCTCTCTTAAGGTTGAAAACAACTAAGAATCACCGCAAAATGTATTTTGTATCAAAAGATATATTCAAAACACTAACAGTTGTCCATACAAGATTTCAAATTTCAGAATCTAGACATAACTTGTCATATGATGCGTCCCATATTTCGAATCCAGAACAACCAAATTAGAGTTTAACATAAACATAAGGGTTGTACATATACGAATTATATTTCCAAATCATATTTATTCACAGTAAACAAAGTTCTACAGAACGAGATATGCTTAATCTGCTAAACGCTACCCAGCTCAAAAATAGGTTTTACTACTTACCAAAGAGAAGAGTGTAACTCAATTTCCAGCTAAAAGGACCAAGATTTTCTATTATGATCTTGAAGAAAAACAGGTTAGATAATGTTCTAAGGGACTTATACTTCAGCTGAGACGAATTTCCTAAGAGGAGGTGTCAAAATATAGTAACACAAGAGGTGCTTATCATATACACAACTTTCCCTAAAAGTTGGCTGCCCAAATAATAGTGTGATGCCCAATTGCATACATATACACCTATATATATATATCCTTCACCTCCTTTTTAAAACTATACATATTTCTAATTAAAATATTGCGCAAATACCCCCATACAATACATTAAATTACGATGAAAATTATTTTAAGTAAGGTTGCAAATATAACATTATTTCAAGTTCCCAAAAAATGAGAATATAATTAAGCAGTGGTTTATCAACATGCGACTCTTGTTAGCATTTTCGGGGTGTTACATACGTGCATGTAAGGGGAATTCTAAAGCATAAACATAAGCTTGAAACTTAATAAAAAGGAAACATACTTACATCTTCTCAAACTTACTCAACTCAAGGAATACTCAAGGATATTCAAAACTACTCAAACTTACTCAACTCAGAAGTACTCAAGGATAAGATACTCAACTCAGAGATTAGATACTCAACTCAAAGATATGGTATTCAACTCTGGGTACTTAACTCAATATAACTTAACTCATTTCAATATAAAGCAATATAAAGCATGTGCAATATAAAGAAAAGGAATTTTTTTTAAAAAGATGATGTTAACTCATAATCATAATATCATAAAAACATACCATGCTCCCTCTCAAAGTCTACTTATGCAATGCATGAATGAAGTCCCATACCCCCATTCATACTAAGCAGAACCCCTTGAGGAACCATGCAAATATTGCTGTAGGAGTTTCTCTAACTGACAACCACCACTATGAGCCTAAGTGGTGATACAACGTCTTGCCCACGCTGCCAGAATTGTTCTATACTTTGCCGTCATATAGAACGCTTTAGCTTAGTGGATCCACTAGTCTATGCTAAAAGCATCTTAAGGAGTCATCTAAAAAGTATGATCCTTTACTAACCATGATGGCTACATGGTTTATGGAGACTTGAGTTATCTGAACTCGCATCCCCATATCGGTGCTCAATACTACTCCCAAAATATAATTAGCTCATATGTTTGTAAAAACAAAACTCTTTCTTTGGTTTGAGATAATTACTCAAAACTTAGTTTAAAAGCTCTCTTGGAAAATCATAGTTTCCTCTCTACTGAAAAACTAGGGTCAAGGGCTCTTTTGAAATCTCAGTTTCCTTTCTTGTTTAAATGTGAAAACATTTACTCTTTGGGAATACATAGTCCCGATATACTCTTTTGAAGAAAAGAACTCAACTCTTTACTCTTTACTCCTTGCTTAACACAAAACTTAAGTCTTAAAACAAAGTTAAAACGTTTGTAAAAGACTTTTTGAAATATGGTTCATGCCAAATTATGGACGTGAACGACTCAATGCAAGGTTTCCAATAACCATAGATAGAACTCAATACTTGGAATTCAAGAACTTCAATAATACTACTCACTTCAAGAATGCTCAACTCAGAGGGTTCATGTGAAATTTATGAACATGAACTACTCAACTCAAGGACTCAAAGATACTTCTCAGCTCAAGACTGTTCGACTTATAGGGTTCATGCGAAACTATGGGCATGAAATATTCAACTCAATGACTTCATGGGTAACATGAAATAGTGCCATAATTAGAAAATATAATCTCAAAGGTTAGAAACTCAATACTTAAGACTTGGGACATGGAGATATTACTCCTCTCAAAGATACTCAACTTATGGAGTTCATGCGGAATTTATAGGCATGAACGACTTGACTCGTAGGTCTACATAACATTATGAAGCTCATGATACAACTCTTCTCATTATCTTACTTACTTCCTCAAAACATAGTTCAAAGCAATAGTTGATATCAAAGGATTCACAATTGAACTCAAAGGCTTTCTTGAACTCTACTCTTAACTCTGTCTTGAATGTGAATTATGAATTCAAGAGTTATGGTTCATGATATGAAGGATCTCGTGATGACAAAGTAGACTCATGAATACATTCTCCTCACTCTCATTCTCACTTACTCGAGTCTTGAAACAAGTTATTAGAAATTGTAGAAGACTCCTCAAAAGGACTTAAAGGAACTTTTTTGAAATGTCCGAATGAGCTCTCAAAACTTTAACTCTTAACTCTACCTTGAATTTGAATTATGAATTCAAGGTTATGATTCGTGTTCATGGATGATTTCTAGGTGTTTAGAAGTCATCTAGAGTAGTTAGAATCAATGGGAAATGTTAGGACATTTTAGAATAACTTAAATAGGCTAAACGATGAAAACCTGGTGAAAAACGCCGATCCGGGCGCGTTCCTGGCGCGCCGCTCCAGCCCCTAATTTACTGGGGCTCATTTCTGGCGCACTTCTGGTGTGTCACCCCAGCCTTCCTGGCGTAACGGGGCGCGTCGCGCCAACATTGTCCCAGGCAAAAACTGATGAACTTTTTCTCTGGTTTTCTGACCATAAATCGCTTTTAATCAATTTCTTTTCTCAAGTTTTCCTTAGATTCAATTACTCAACTTAAGTACACACTAATCCACTCAAAACAACACTCAAAACAATCACTTTCATCTCAAGAAATCATCACAACCCCAACAAAATAAGATTTAGAATGAACTTCAAGAACACCTATCAAGAACTTAAATCCTTCAACTTTTGAGAATGAAATTATGCTGAAATAACATGTTTGGCGTGTGGGTGAACTAACCCAACACTATGGAAGATTACATATCTCTTAGGGATCAAACCCATGGAGACAATCCGCAACAACTCTCAAGAATCTCGACGAACGCTTGATCCTCTCCTATTTTCTCCTCTCCTCTCTTTTTCTTTTCTCTTCTTGAACTCTCAACTAAAACCCTAGGTGTAAACTAGGATTATAAAACTGAACCTAATATGATTAGACCCTTAAAACCTTACTAAAAATGAATTAAATCTGATTTGGTAAGGAAAAGACCAAACTACCCCTTACTATTTCCGGCTAACTTTCCTTAACTGGACAACCTAACTTCAAAAGGCCATATCTCACTCATCCGACCTCGAAACTGAGCAAACTCAGTGGCGTTGGAAATATAATACAAAGGTATTTCCCACGGTAACTGGCAGAACACATAAATCATCCTGAGATAGGAGTTATGGTCGTTTGAAGTCGACCCAAAAGTCATACTTAGCTTAACTTGCAAAATTTCAGATTTTGCTATTTCCAATTTAATTCTTTTTGAAACTCAAGGTGCTACATCTAGTGAACTTAACACTTAAGAAATTTTAATTCCTCTGTAAAATTCTACTCACAACGAAGGATGGTTCGAGTCTCAGTTCGAAATTTTTTTGGGGTGTTACAGATTGTCTGTGGGTATTGGGTTGACATGAGTTCAGCTCGAGAGAGTGAATCCTAAACTGAGTCCGACACATTTAGCTTGAGAGAGTGAATGGACTAAGGTATGGGCTGTTCTTATTTTGTATGCTTGTTGATGTTCGAGAGAAATCAACTTGATTCGGGGTAAATTGTTCGAGAAAACGTTTACCTCCTCTATAGCCTAGCTTACTCACTAATATCTAGTTATTTACTAATTAGTTTTTGATGCACGTGCGTTTCATGTGAAAATCAAACCATGTACCACACTATTTTTAAAAATAATATGAGTATTGCTAAATAAAAAATTAGTCATTCTTAAAATCTCTTAGTTACACCTCTTAAATAAACTTTCTACTCCCTTCCCCATAGTGCATTACTTTGTTATTATTGTTTTGTAGGTGTTCTTACATATAATATAATATAATATAAATAAATATTGATATCAAATATAGAAGATATATTAATTTGGATGTTTTATCTAGAGTATTAGATTAATTTAACATTCATGTTATGTAGTGTTCTAATTTCACTGAACTTTGAGATTGTCAACACTTGTAAATCAAACATGAGGTTTTAAGAAGAGAAGAATAGAAACCATAAAAAACTGTAGTTTAAAAATGTGAGGAAACCCCTCCATTTATAGTTTAAAATGTGTAGTATTAGTATGTGCATATTGTTTCTTATCATAAACATATAGAAGATATACTAAATTGTGTGTTTTAAGAATAATAATAATAATAATAATATTTTTTTAAAACGTAGTTTAATTTTTTTTATGAAGGACCCCTTTTTACAGCCAACAAAGGGTATTGTATGAAAAACTGATCGTGGTGCCTTATAAAAAAGAAGTCACAACCCTTCAGAAAGGTCAAAACTCATCGGAAAAGTCATAACTCTTCGTAAAAGTCGCAACCCTTTGAAAAAGTCACAACTCTTCGGAGTCGCAACCCTTCGAAAAAGTCACAACTCTTCGAAACATTCGCAACCCTATAGAAAAGTCACAACCCTTCAAAAAGGTCACAACTCATCAGAAAAGTTATTACTCTTCGAAAATGTCAAAATCCTTCAATGTGAAAAGTTGTATGCATTTAATATAATATAATATAATACACATAAATAAATATAATACAATATAAAATATAGAAGATATACATCATTTGGTGTTTTAAGTTGGGGGTATTATAATAATTTAATATTTAAGTTATTAAATCATTCTTTTAAGGTAGTATAGATAAAAAAAAAGAGATAGATATAGATTGGTCTAATTTTAATTTGATATTAACTTTTAAAAAATAAAGAAGACTTTTAATTTAAGGATCATATGTAGAATATATAAAAATGTCTTTTAACTTTGTAGTATTAAAGATGCGTCCTCACCCTCAAGGAAAAAAGAACATTCTATATAAAACTGAATAACAATAAAAGTACAAAAAATAAATTGAAAATGAAAGAGTACTTATTAAATGTAGCTTGGATTCTTCAAACAAGTTGTTGATCAAATACTTTTTCTCCAACAGTTCAAGACATTTCAGATTCTGAACACCAAGTTGTAGTTTGTGCAACGAAAAATTATTAAATTTCTTGTCAAGGAAGAGTTGCTGCAAAAGTATATTTTATGTCTATGAAAATGAGTGTGTATATTAATTATCACGATACTCTTCTCGTTTGAAGTTGAGTTATTTCATTCTCCTTTTTCATCAATTTTTATTGATCTATCTAATTTACCCACACAAAAAAATATAATTGCATAATCCAACAACTCTCACAATCTTCCTATTTTTAAATAGAAGCATAGAAAACTTACAAAATCCTTAGTTTAAAAGTGTGAGAAACCCCCTCTATTTATAGACGACAAATGATAGTATGAAAAGGTGATTATCACATCTTTTCAGATAAGTCACAATCCTTCAGAAAAATCACAACTTTTTGGAAATGTCATAATTAATCGAAAAAGTCACAACTCTATAAAAAAAAAGACACAACCTTTCGGAAAAGTTACTCCCCATCAATGTGAAAAGGTGTCTGCATTTAATATAATATAGTGTATATAAATATAATATTAAATATAGAATATATAATGAGTTGGGTGTCTTAAGTTGAGGGTATTATAGTAATTTAACATTAAAGTTAGGGAGTTCATGCTTTTAAGGTAGTATAGATAGATAGATAGATATAGATAGATAGATAGTTGCAATTACCCATTCGTCTATATTAGCCTATAATCGATCACATCCCAAGAACCCGTCTCATTATTGTTAAGTTTTATTGTTTTCCGTTGTTTGTTGTTGATAATCAAAACCAAAACCCCCATTTGACATTCGTGTCACCCCCTGATTTGAATGATGTCTTTATTAGATAATGTTTATTCCTATGACTGATTTGAACATGTTCATATTTCCACATTGAGTATGAAACACGTATCGCTCCCTATGGGATTCGACCCCAACTCATTTAGTTGGGTTTTATACTGATTTACGATCGTTGAACACCTAGAATTGGATGAGGTGTGCTTGAAACGTTAAAATCACCCCTCATGGTCTTAGCTTATTCATAATCACTTTCAATGTTTCTAAATGACTTTTTGCCTATTTGTTTTGTATGTGTATATTTTCTTTCTAGAGGGCTATTAATGTAGTTGTTTAGTTAATAATCTGTTTATTTTGTTTTTTCATTTGGGGTCATGTGAACATCACAGACAGGAAATCCTCCAATATTGCCTCCCTATTCTGCCATATTACAGGGTAACTATGAACCTTTACTTTATCAGTTATCGAACATCTTTTGGAAGGGATGTACTAATTTTAGTATCAATACATAGTGTTGTGAAGTACTGTAGTAGAAAATAAAAATTCCCAGGAATTAGGATCATGATAGAAATACTTCTTCTGAAGAAATATATAGGACCCTAAGCATCAGAACTGGATGTGTAAAAAAAAACTTTCATTTGTGAGGCTGTAACTGCAGTGATACATACTCATAATCTTATACATAACTTGGCAGTTCTGGTTTTAGCACTTGTTTTCTTTTTTGAGTTGTGGAACTTTTGTCATGACCCAAGGGTACCCCCTAGACGTAACACGGTGTACTCGACCCCGAAGGGGTCTAATACCAGCCCTTAGCGTCATCATAACATACGATCATACAAAAGTAGGGGAAATATAAAACTTTCTTTAAAACATTCAATCAAAAACATTTCATAAAAGCGGAAGTCTTTACTAAGTCTATATCTCAAAACCATCTATGAATAACATGAATAAAAGTCTTTGGACGCAGCCCATATAAAGTTTAAAACATAAGAAATGACGTAAAAGGAACATAGTGGGTCTGTCCTCGAAACTATGCGAACTCACCAATTCTTCAAGTCTTCAAACGCCTTAGAAACCTAGCCTCCAAAGAAACTCAAACTCCAACACCCTACATTTGATTAGAATGTAGGCAATATGCGTTAGTACAAAATGTACCAAGTATGAAAGCTAACATACCAACATAAAGCATCTCAAAATTGTTAGTCAACATAAGACATAAGCATAAGAGATAATAACATAGTCATAACATAAACTCCAACATAAGCATCATACCATAACAAGTCAACATAAGACATTCATAATTTCATACTTCAACCATTAGTATTTCATATTCAAGAGCTCTACTTCACAAGCCACCTCCAAGAATACTTGTGCAAGGCAAATATAACATCCCATAATACTATCAAAGTTAAGTACCTCTGTTTGGTCATTCTTGGTTATAGTCCACCTTCATAGTCAAGACCTAGGTTTTCATGTCATAAGAGCACTATACTCCTAAGTAACCTCAACGCATACTTGTGCAATGCATGTGGAGCATCCCATAGTACCACACAAACTAAGCATATCTTGAAGTCACCCGATTCATATTTACCATCCCTAGATGTCACTATATACCTACTTCATATTGACGAGGAACTATCAACTTAAGTCAATCATATCATGGAAGTCAATTATAGCAACAATCCAAGCTAGGCATACATTACATAAGAGGACACTTCATAAGTAGCTTCAAGTCATACTTGTGCCATGTATGAGTGGCATCCCATACTATCACTCACACTAAGTACTTCTTCAGGCTAACTTATTCAATGCTTACTATTCATCATTCTAAACTATCAAAGAATAGCATACTACCATGCTAGACCTATCTACCATGGAGAACACCTTGCCATGAAATCCAAGCTATCCTAGGAAGGATACAAGTATACCAACCTAGCTACCATGCAATCATTCAATAGGATGCGAGCTATCCTTATGGGAGTATGAATTCTCAACCCTAAGCTATCCTTAGGAGAGTGTGGTGTCTCAATCCTAAGTTACCAGAAAATGGTCTTAGCCTAATCAAGTCAAGCTACCCATAGGGGAGTATAGATTCTCAATCCTAGGCTACCATGCCTATACTAATGCAAGGCTACCCTGAAAACCATCCTACCAATACTAATTCAAGCTAACCTTAGGAGAGCTTAATTCCTTAATCCCAAGCTACCATGAGATCTACCATCCCAAGCTACATAATTCAACTATACATGAAGGAATCATAAGGTTCAAATTCAAGCTATTCTATTCTAACAAGCATGATTCATTTTAGGTAATTAGCCTTTTAATCTAGAATCATTCTATATGAGAATACCTTTCATATTCTACATACATGCAAGTTATCTCCTCATATTAGACTTACTCTATAAGCCCTAGTTATCAACATTATAACTTCAAGCCCTACATTCAAGCTTCACTCTACAACCATCATACTAGTCTAGGTCACAAGCCATATTTAATCACAACCCTAAGAATAATTCATTATAGATTCCCAATTCTAATCATTCAATTCATATTCTATCATACATACATAAGTCTATTTAAATTCATGATTTCATATTCCCATTCTTAGATAAGTTCTGTTCATGGTGATAACTGTAGAAAATCAATCAAGAACCATCAATTTCTCATCAAAAGATCTATACCCACATACTTTAAAAATTAAGGTTAGACAGGAATTCACATAAATTATTCATAATATCATGAATCAACACTAAGTTAATCATATATGAATAGTATCCAACACTATGGAATCATACCCACCTAAAATCCACATATTGGAAGTAACCCTAGCTTAGATTGTGGTTCTTCTTCAGAAATATCTTGGGGGTTTCTAGGGAACTCTATGGGTGGAATAACCCATAGATGAAAATCTAAGAATACCTTTAATCAAATCCCTAATGAAAGCTCTCAACAATGGACTTTGTTCTTGACCCAAGCTTCTAGCTCTATCTCCTTCTTCAATGGAGGTTCTTCTTAGAGAGAGAAGTATTCTATGGAGAGGATGAAGATGGGTTTTATTTTGATTCTAGGTTGAATGACTTAAATGAGGTAAACTTATGTTTAATAAGCTCATATAGTTGTTAGGAAAGGAATAGAATAATGTAGGGTTAACTTTGGTAAAGAACTAAGGACCCTAAACGTTTTAACTTAAAAATTACTAACCTTCCCGTCCTTGCAACCTCATGGATCGCCAAGGGCATTAGCAGACTCGCCAAGTGGACCCTTGGCTCGCCCATTTTTCCAGCAAGGTCCATAATGTGGCAGTTTCACTAGGCGATCTAGGGGTCTATTGGGTGATTCGCCAAGTAGGTTGGCGAGTTATGACTTATCTCTCCCTTTGTTCCAGAATAAAGGACAAAGGGGACAGCCCACTAGGCGAACCTAGTTGCCCTTTGGCGCATCGCATAGTGCCTTGGGCGATCAAGCTGCCCCAATCGCCAACTAGACACCTAGGAGAACAAGTTCCATTTCATTCTACTTTGATAGCTTAGGCCCTTGCAACCCTATACCATCCCATAGATAGTCTTATAAACTACAGGGTCTAACACGTATCTTGACGTTCAAGTACTAAGCCCCTCATCCAAAGTATGGAAAGTCTTATCTACGACTCTAATCACATACATCATACCTTAGAATCCTAGCTTGAGTCTCTAGTTTGGTCTACTAGTTTCCGGGGTGTTACAATATCTCCCCCTTGGAAACATTCGTCCTCGAATGACCTTTCTAAACACTTTTTTATGGGAACGACTCTAGACTAGTATCCCATCATGAATGCACTACATTTACATGCACACAACCAAACAAGGAAACTTCAATTCCAAGCTAAACATACTCAATGCAACACAAGGGAGTAGGACTACATCTACCAACCCCTCATGCATGAAAAAAAATCCTTATCTATTCATTTCTAAGGAGGAATTATCATATCCTAGCTACAACATGCTCAACATACACTACATGGAGCCTAAAAATGCATAATGACTCAAAAATGCTACAACATGAGGCAAAACAATGCATATAAGTCATATCTAACAAGACCTAGGCATTTTCATGAACATGAATATGAGGAAATCATAGAAACACATAAGCACAAAATAACTTTCTTAGATAGGTATACTATCTCCTCCTTGGGACCAAACCTACACATGCTTTATAAACATTAATCATAGCAAGGACAACATCAAGTCCAATCATAACAAGTCATAAAAGGCATGAAATCTGGAAATTTACTAAAGCATATAACACATACCGGAAAGGACATGAGGAGATCACTCTTGACCGTCCTTGGATTGGAGAGCATAAAATCTATTCCTCTTTGGAGGCTCATCATCCCCTCCACTAGAGGCAACTTGCTTACCTCTCTTATAGTAGCCTTTGCGTTTGGGCAATCCTTCTTCATGTGGCCACTCTCACCATATCCATAGCAACCATCTCTACCAGCTAAGCACTTACCCTCATGCCTCTTACCACACCTAAAACAAGTGGGCCATAGGGACTTACTACCTTTCCCTTGTCGCCTAGGGGTAGACACCCTTTCATCCTTATACTTAGGAGCATTAGAATAGCCTTGTCCGAAAAACTTATGTCGATTCTTAGAACGACCATGTCCATCAGACCCATCATTATCCACCCTAGACCTCTTTTTCTCCCTAGCCCTCTCCTTGTTGAGTTTTGACTCTTCTATTTGTTGGGCAAATACCAAAAGACGTGAGATATCCATATCATCAACAAGCATTGCCATACGACATTCTTCTTCTACCAAATCTGACACCCCTATCATGAAACTATTCATCAAATCCCTTGGACTTGCTACCAAATATGGAGCATACTTACATAAAAGAGTGAACTTCAAGGCATACTCATTGACACTCATGTTGCCTTGCTTAAGATTTATGAACTCTTCCAACTTAGCCTCCCTCAATTCCCGAGGAAAGAACCTATCTAGAAAAGCAAATTTAAAAGTTTCCCACTCTATAGGGATCCGCCTCTACCGGCCTAGCATATTTCCATTGCTCATACCAAATTCGGGCAACATCTTTCAATTGGAAAGCGGCTAGTTCCGCTTTTTCTCTAGAATTTACCCCCATGATAGCAAGTTTCGTATACACCTCACTTATGAACCCATTTGGATCCTCCTCCACCTTGGAGCAGGTAAACTCTGGAGGGTTCATCCTCAAGAACTCTTAATCCTATAAGCACCAATTCCCCCTATAGTGTTTGCCGGAGCCACAACCTCTCTATTGGCTTGCGCCGTCAAGGCTTGAGCCAACAATTGCATAGAATCCCTAAACTCCGCTAGAGTGACATTCCCAATTGGAGGGTCATTTGGTACTTGAGGAGGAGGTTAGGGAGGAATCTCTTTGTCCCAATTGTCTTCCCCTTCTCTCTTAGCATTTACCCTTGTATTAGCCATACCCTGAAAAACAAAGGGCACAGATTAGAAAAAGGGCCTACTAAAGCCATACTCTACGGCATGACTAAGAGAATGAAGAAGTGAGACTTTTACTAAGCATCCAATAGCCTCCTATTCATAAATGTGTCGTGACTCCCACCCGTGAATTCTCTATACTTAGACGTGGGTTGTGACATCCTAAAATTTATCCCAAAACCTTATGCTCTGATACCAAGTTTGTCACGACTCAGGGGTACCCCCTAGACGTAACACGACATACTCGACCCCAAAGGGGTCTAATACCAGCCCTTAGCGTCATCATAACATACGATCATAGAAAAGTAGGGGAAATTTAAAACTTTCTTTAAAACATTCAATCGAAAACATTTCATAAAAGCGTTTATCTTTACTAAGTCTATATCTCAAAACCATCTATGAATAACCTCAAAAAATTCTTGGGACGCAGCCTATATAAAGTCTAAAACATAAGAAATGACATAAAAGGAACATAGTGGGTTTGTCCTTGAAACTATGAGGACTCACCAATTCTTTAAGTCTTCAAATGCCTTAGAAACCTAGCCTCCAAAGCAACTCAAACTCCAACACCCTACATTTGATTAGAATGTAGGCAATATGCGTTAGTACAAAATGTACCAAGTATGAAAGCTAACATACCAACATAAAACATCTCAAAATGGTTAGTCAACATAAGACATAAGCGTAAGAGATAATAACGTAGTGATAACATAAACTCCAACATAAGCATCATACCATAACAATTCAACATAAAACATTCATAATTTCATACTTCAATCATTAGTCTTTCATATTCAAGAGAACTACTTCACAAGCCACCTCCAAGCATACTTGTGCAAGGGAAAGATAGCATCCCATAATACTATCAAAGCTAAGTACCTCTGTTTGGTCATTCTTGGTCATAGTCCACCTTCATAATCAAGACCTTGGTTTTCATGTCATAATAGCACTATACTCCTAAGTAACCTCAAGGTACACTTGTACGATGCATGTGGGGAATCCCATAATACCGCACACAGTAAGCATATCTTGAAGTCACCCGATTCATATTTACCATCTCTAGGGGTCACAATAGACCTACTTCATATAGACGAGGAACTATCAACTTAAGTCAATCATATCATCAAAGGCAATTATAGCAACAATCCAAGGTAGGCATACATTACATAAGAGTACACTTCTTAAGTAGCTTCAAGTCTTACGTGTGCCATGTATGAGTGGCATCCCATACTACCACTCACACTAAGTACTCCTTTAGGCTAACTTACTGAATGCTTACTATTCATCATTCTAAACTATCAAAGAATAACATACTACCATGCTAGACCTATCTACCATGGAAAACAACTTGCCATGCAATTCAAGCTATCCTAGAATGGATACAAGTATACCAACTTAGCTACCACGTAATCATTCAATAGGATGCAAGCTATCCTTATGGGAGTATGAATCCTCAACCCTAAGCTATCCTTAGAAGAGTGTGGTGTCTCAATCGTAAGCTACCATGAAATGGTCTTGGCCTAACCAAGTGTCAGGCCCCAAGACTATCCCCGAGACGCGGACACGGGACCTAGGACCATAAGTGATCCCAAGCTAACCATGCTGGCATGATCATGAGCATGTTAAATATAATCTGAATAATAGAATCTGTGCGGAAGCTAAATCATAAATAAGATGAAAAGATGGGGAATACCCACATACTATAACTGAGATATATGAAAACCGATGAGTTTAATACAAGGAAGTTATTAACTCAAAAGTAAGATGAATCTAACTATGTCTGAAATAAGCCTCTAATCTGACTAGAAACGCTGGGACATGCCCCAACTAGATCTAGCAAAACAGAAACTAAATACTAAAAGCTATAAAGATAAACATGTCACTAGTCCTCGAAGAATGAGGACTCACCACTGATGCTGCTGAACTGAAGATCGGGAACCGATCTAAGCGTGATCTGGATGCTGAGAACCTGAACCTACATCACGAGAAGATGT
>JAJOOO010005457.1:0-20083 GCA_029582685.1 Solanum piurae | reverse complement strand
CCCCCCCCCCCCCCCTCCCCCCCCCCAAAAAAAATTGATATTAATTTTTTTTTTTTTAATAAAAAATCTACCCCATCCTATTTAATCCTCCGCTCCTAATTTTTATTTTTATTTTACATTTTTCTCATTTTGCGTTAGATATGTACGTATATATATTTTTAGAAAAAAAATTTCTACTAGTGTACCTAATATAACATAAATAAATAAAAAATTAAAAATAGTCTTGCGACGGCAAGTAAAAAATATTTTCAATATGTATATATCTAACACAAAATGAGAAAAAAATTTAGAAGCAGAAGGTTAGGTAAGGTGGGCAGAATTATTTTTTGAAAAAGATAAAATAATATCTAAATTAGTATTTGAGGGAGGAGGGGATGAAGTAAGAAAAATTAAATACTTTTATAAAAGAAATTTAAACAAAAAAAACTAAAAAAAAAATGGTGGGGTGGGGGCGGTGAGAGGAAGTGATAGAGTGGGGTAAGAAAAAAATATTTTACATTTTATTTTATAAAAGAAATATTATGTTTTTGGATAATAATTTTTTTAACTAATACTAATAATTTATTTAATTTTTATCAAGGTTGAATGTTTTGTCCATGTAAATGTGATGTGACAATTTTTTTTTTAAAAAAAGAGTGTATTACACACACCATGATTAGAGTGGTATAAAAGAGAGAAGTGTGTTTCTCGAACAAAAAAGTGATAGTTTATGTATGAAACTCACTCTCTCAATAATTTAGATATAAAGCTCAAAAAAATGATATAATTTAGATGTATTTTTTAACATTTATTTTAAAATACGTAAAAAATCTTATCATCAGAACAATCCTCGTATCTTATATGTGTGGGTGTAGAATTGCAGTGGTAAACCAACAAACGTGAATATGTGTGGACAAGTGTGAGTGGAGTCCTTGTGTCATGTGTGTACGAACGGTATGAGGTCACGTGAAAGGATACGAAGGAATTTTTTCATTTTTATTTTATTTTCTTTTTAAATAGAGTAAACAAAAAAATCGAACGGCTCAACAATTACGTGTGTATATATGTATGAGAAATGGGGAGGCAATTCAACAAGCTTAATTACCATTGTCACTTGTCTCAATTTGTGACAAAACCTTTATTAAACCTTCGTCTCTCACCCCTCCTACACTTAGACTTCACAAGTTATCTTTTGTGGATCAATCCTTCAGTAATATGTATATTCCTTTGGCACTTTTTTACCCAAAAGTACAACAAAGAGAGGAGTTAAATAATTCTCATAATGAACTTTCCCATATAGCTCACTTGCTACAAACATTTTTATCACAAACTTTAGTTTCTTACTATCCTTACGTTGGAAAATTGAGAGACAATTTTACCGTTGATTGTAACGATATGGGAGCAGAATTTTCAATTGTGAGAATAAAGTGTCACATATCTGAAATACTTGATTATCGTGATGCATCTCATGCAGAGAGTATAGTTTTTCAGGCATGTGACACTTTATTCTCACAATTGAAAATTCCGCTCCCATATCGTTACAATCAACGGTAAAATAGTCTCTCAATTTTCCAAAATACTTAATTATCGTGATGCATCTTATGCAGAGAGTAAAGTTTTTTCCAAGAATTTGCCTTGGGCTAATAATTATGAAGGTGGTAATTTATTAATAGCGCAAGTAAGTAAGTTTGATTGTGAGGGAATAGTCATCAGTGTATGCTTATCGCACAAGATTGGTGATGGCTGCTCCGTAATTAATTTCCTTAATGATTGATCACGTGTCACTCGTGGTCATACGGCGATAACTTTGGCTCCTAGATTTGTAGGAAATTCTATCTTTTCAACACAAAAATATGATCCTCTTATTGCTCCACTGATTGAATCCAATGTTAGTGAATGCGTATAAAAAAGATTCATTTTTCCTACCGCCAAGTTAGATGCCTTTCGAGCTAAGGTAATACTCTCTATATATACTATCATCAGGTAAAAAAATAAATCATTTATTAACGATGAATATAACTTAAATTAAATTAATACTTTAACATTTGGGGTTGTAATTTGAAGGTGGCAGTAGAATCAGGAGTAGAAAATTCAATACGGGCAGAAGTTGTTAGCGCGCTGTTTTTCAAATGTGCAACAAAGGCAGCATCAAGTACTACAACTACTTTAAAGTTGGTGCACTTCTTAAACGTACATACTATGATGAAACCTCGTCTACCTCGAAGTGCCATTGGAAATGTCTTGTCTGTTTTCTCCATAACAGCAACTAAAGAACAAGACATTGAGTTACCAACGTTGGTTCGTAATTTAAGGAAGGAAGTTGAGGTGGCGTACAAGAAAGATCAAGTTGAACAAAATGAATTGATCTTAGAAGTAGTAGAATCCATGAAAAAAGGGAAAAAACCATTTGAGGTAGACGAAAATGAATTGCTGTATTATTGTAGTAATCTTTGTAGATTTCCATTGTATAAAGTGGATTTTGGATGGGGAAAACCCGAAAGAGTGAGTATACCAAATGGTCCGTTTAAGAATATATTCTTCTTCAAGGATTATCAAAATGGACGAGGCGTTGAGGCGCGAATAATGTTGAAGAAATATCATATGTCTGAATTTGAACACGATGAGGAACTTCTTGAGTTAATAGACTCACCTCCATGTCTTTAATTAGGAGTTTTGTGTGTCATGTTCTCTCAGACACCTTTACTAGTAGGATTACATTGAATTTGTCATTGTTGTTGTTTTAGTTTTTTTTTTGTCTTTAGGAGTAATGAAATGAATTGAAATCTGCATGAACGTCCTTTCTACAAAGATTCCATTTCCGCTGTGATTTTGCAACTTATTAAGTACCAAGAAATTGTTGTTGCTATGAAATTACAAATTTCGAGTTTGTGAACGTCTTGCAAATAACATTATTTGATGGATTAAGAAGATAAATTTAGTTTGTATTTGTAAGTTTAAAATATTATTCAACACTAAGGGTGTGTTTGGTACGGAGGAAAATGTTTTCAAATTTTTCCATGCTTGGTTGGCTTAAAATGTTTTCAAATCAACTCATTTTCCTCAAATTTAAGGAAAATGATTTCTCTTTCAAATTAAGGAAAACATATTCCAAAACTCTACTTCATCCTTCTTACCCTATTCATACCCCGTACCCGACCCTCCCTATTCATAAAATAATAATCAAACTTTTCAAATTTTCAAATATACTTTTATTCCTACCCCCCCCCCCTCCCCATCAGACAAAAAAATAAAAAAATTAAGAATTATTTTTGAAAAATGTTTCAAATTTAAAGATTTTTTTTAACTCGCCCAACCCCCACCACCCATACCCCTACCCCCAAAAAGAAAGTTAAATTTTTTATGCCACTCCCCCTGGCTCCCTCCCCCTCCCCCCCCCCCCCAAGCAAGGCCACCCCCATCAATTTTTTTTAAAAAAAATTATTTTTGGGAAGTATTTCAAATTTAATTACGTCACCTCTACACGCAATCCCCTCCCCCCTCCTGCGACCCCATCAAAAAAAAAAAATCTTAAAAAAATGTTTTTGAATTTTATTTTCCTATGTCAGATCTCAAGGTCGGATTTTGGAACGACCATCAGGGTCTTGTCCTAATTTGAGTGTCTGGATCGAGTCCTAGATCAATTTTAGGGGTTAATTTTCGGATCAGAAATTATTTTCCTAAAGAGTATTTTCTTAGTCTCAAGGAAAAAAAAAAGATATTTTCTAAAAAATATTTTTCATTCACCAATCAAACATTAAAAAATATTTTCCACTCTCCAACCAAACATGAAAAAATAAGTTAGAAATGTACTTGTTTTCCAAGAAAACATTTTCTAGAAAAACATTTTCCTTCATACCAAACACACCCTAAATGCATTGAATTTATCCAATTTATTGAAAAAAATCTAAAAATATTCTCTATAAAATTTCAATATCATCAATGTCCACTAAAGAAAAACAAATTAAAATCGTTTGAACTAATCAACGAGAGGAAGCACTCTTTGGTTGGGAATATGGAGGCATTAATCTATGACAATATTCATGTTGAATTTATTAAGTAGGAGTATTTTGTTTGTCAAATTTAATCTGTTGGTATATCATACTATAAAGTGATAAATCATTTTGGGATATTTTCTTCTTTTTTTTTTTTTTTAGGAATGAGTAGGGGAGGGGGTGAGAAAAATATTTGATATTTTATTAGTTTCAATTTATATGAGATAATTTGAGTTGATATTCGGGATTGAAGGTAGCAGTGGAATCGGGAGTAGAAAATTCAACATGGGCTGAAGTTGTTAGCGCACTTCTTTTCAAATGTGCAACAAAGGCAGCATCAAGTACAATAATGAGCAATTGATACTAATAATGAGCAAGACTTGAAATTGGTTCATAGTCTAAGGAAGGCAGTTGAAGTTGAATATAAGAAAGACCAAGTCCAACAAAATGAACTCATCATGAAAAAAGGAAAAATGTTACTTGAAAATAAGGATGAAAACTGTAGTAATGTTTATCTTTGCAGATATCCATTCTATAATTAATGTGGATTTTGGATGGGGAAAACTGAAAGAGTTGGTGTACCAAATGGCCCCTTCAAGAATTGCTTCTTCTTGATAGATTATAAAACTGGGCAAGGCGTGGAGGCGCGAGTAATGTTGCACAAACAACATATGTCTGCATTTGAACACGACGAGGAATTCCTTGAGTTTATTTCTTAATTAGCTCCAATAATATTAATAGTATTTACGTAAACATGTTGTGTTGTTTGATTGGGGCATGAAGTTCAAGAAATAAAAGAATAAATTTAAAAAAAAAAAAAAATTTGAGGAAAAACGCTGCCCATGCGGAATTAATTTTGTTCGAAAGACATCGCTCCCTCAAGAGCGATTTTGCCCTTTTGATTTTATTTTTTTTGATATACCATTTATGTTTTTTTAAGGAAAAAAGTTACCGTTTTAGCTCTGAACTCGTATTTACATCACATGTGTTGTTTGATTAGGGCATGAAGTCTAAGAAATAAAAGAATAAATTTTGAAATCTGTTATCATGAATACAAATTGTTTATATTGGTGTTGTTATGTTATTTGCTAAAGCACATCATTAATAACCTTACCAGATTTTTATATGCTTACAAGTAAATATATGGAATGAATTTATGAATCAGGCTAAATAAAGCAGAATTACTATAGATGATTTAAGTATTATTGACTACAATTTGTTTTTGGATATATATATATATATATACTAGATAGGGTAGCACAGGCCCAACATTTATATTTTACAATGTTTCCAATAATCACTTTAGTTTTAGTTTTTCTAATTTTCTATTATTATCTCTATCTCCATTATACAGCTTTCCAAACAACTTATAAGCTTCATTTTATAATAAAACTAAAAAAAATATGCAAAATAGATAAGCTTTTGTTTATCAGAGAATTTATCCTACTGGTATATAGTTTACTACTTACTGAAGCAACAAGAAATAGGAAATAAGAAGTTACAGTCAGAAGCAAAAAATATGACAAGCTTCTGCTGAAATTTCTTAACATAACATTGTATCATAGTAATAACTTCATTGGTTCTTCCGATAGTTATTTGTCTTCATATAATACAAGTTATTCAACTCAAATGATACACAGTGAATATTTTCACAAATGAACTTAGGCTTCTTGCTTTTTTAAGCTTGCATGATAAATAAATTCATCATAGTTTTGGCTTAAGTACATCAACAACCTCTGTACATTTTGAAACTGGACCCTAAGGAGAGGATAAAGTAATGAACTCGCAATGTGTCTTCGATCACAAGGAAGCCTGACAAAGTGTTCAACCGTGAAGTTACCTCCACGATTCATCATCATTGCCAAATGACATTGAATGGGAAATTCTTATTGTGTTACTATTCCATGGAATGAAAGCCGCCACATTTCATTAGCAATACCATCATATCGAAGAAAGTTTCAAAGCTGCAATTATATAAAACAAAAGATAATATAGGATATGTATAAGCTATAGGGATTAGGGAGGGATAAGTGATATCTCACTTCTTTCTGAGCTACTGCCCTTTCCGGACCTCACATCATGCACATTTGTATAGTTTGACTCCACGGTATTTTGAACTTAATCTAGACATAACATGTGAACATTTCTGCAAGTGTTTCAGCAAGCCCTTGAAATTAAATTACTGAGTTACCAATTTGATGCAAATATATCATGAAGTTAAAGAAACCAATTACAGATGTCTGAGCAAACTAACGACTAAAATTCAAAAGATTATATGCCTCATCATATTCAGTTTCAAATAGTAACATATCAACACTTTCATTTAACAATGATATGTCATTTACCAAAGTAAATTGTCACAAATTGCAAAAGAAAAAATCATACAGTTGTAACCAGCTTTCAGCTGCCAGAAGAGAGTGATTCTCAATGCTACTCTCTAAATTAGGCTAACCAAAAAATTTAGAAACAATATGTACTTCATCCATATTTTTGTTTGTCCTACCTAAACAATTTTTTTAGTTTCATTTTAATCAACTGAATTTTTTTGGCTTCTAGTCATTTAACGGATTATTAAGATTAATTAATAATCCAAACATCACAGAGAACAACTACTTTGATATTGTAGTTCAAAGAAGAGAACATAGTACACATGAAGAACGAATACAGTGATTTTCAGCATATCCTTTTTACTCTTGTATTTATCAAACCTGTTCTTAAAAATGCTTTTCTTGAGCCAAGGGTCTACCGGAAACAACATCTCTACCCTGCAAAGATAGAGGTAAGATCTGCGTACACCTCACCCTCCACATTCCCAACTTGTGGGATCAGACTGAGTATATTAGAACCAACATCAAATTTTTCCAAATGATAACTTCGAGCAAATGCTCCTTATATTTCTCATTAGAATAGAAGTTGATAGCGCATAAAATATGACAAAATTCATTTTCTAAAATCTTTTAATGCCTCGAATCATTACCAGTAAATTTGAGCAGATGCTCTCTGTAATTTTCAAAAGAATAGAAGTTGGTATCCTTAAGTGGCTGCAGTTGTCTTGATAAGATGAAAATTTTCTTTCATTCAACGCGAACTATTTACTCCAGCTTTAATATTTCATGGAAAGGAATAAAAACTTGGAAATAAAATCAGTTCATAAAAATACACTCAAAGAGAAAAAAGAAACAGTGAAAACACCAACACAAAATAAGATTCAAATATTAGAAACATAATAAGACATGGACAAAAAAGATTTATTTACTAAAGCTACCGTTCTTACCTGCCAACAATTTTCTAGATGATCCATTAAAAATCTAGAGTTGGTGAAAGTCCTTTTGTTCCTATAAAATGCCGAACAGACGCATCATACTCCAAAAGATTTCATATCCACATTCTTACTCTGCGCATCTGAAAAGACACGTAGTAGTATAAGTCTAAAATGCCCTCTTTATGAATTTATTAACTTTTAACAAACATGTAACTAATCTCATCGTTCTATAAAGTACAAATATAGCTCGCATATCTAGATCCAGCAAAAAGATTCACTTACATCACTTTCAACTTATCAAATAAAAAGAATATGGATACATAAGTTTATAGTATCTTTGTCGAAGTGTAACTTACATGATATGTTTAACTCAACAATAAAATGAAACTCTCTGATGATCCCTGTGACTAAGGTATCATGTCAGGTTAATATGGATTTCAGAAATTTAGTTTATATGTAAAAGCATTAGAGTATAGAATTTGCACAGGCAAGTAAAGTTTAACAGAGGACTTTTCTACTATATAAAAAAATGAAGAGTGGAATGACCAAGGGTAAAGTTGTGCTTTACGATTTTTTTATTTTTTTTTATAAATATAACTACAAACTGCTATATATTATTATCAACAAACACTTCGCTAAATCAAATAGGCTCTTAATTTCATCACTTTCTTGTTAAATAAGGTCATCAAATTTGCATTCAAAGACAAACTCATTGATGTAGTTGTATAGTAGAGTAACCAAACATTCTATCCCAAGACAATGTTCAATACTTATAACTTATTATTGCCTACATTTTCTTATGGCAAGCATGAGGTCAGATCAATATTTGATATCCAAAATTTTCTTTTATTATGTGAACACAAACTAAAATGTTAAATCAATAAAGATTTAGAAATATTACTATAGAATTAAAATATGTGTTACTTTTTTGTGTAAAGACACTAAATCAAGTTTTATGTTTATTCTTCTCTTTTATAACTGCATACCCAAAAAACACTTCTGTCCAATAATTTTGAAGTCATGGCCAAGAAAGGTGGGAAGTTTAGAGATATAATCAAGTCTTTCATTGATAAGTCTTCTATGAATATAAGTATATAGCATCAACATCAAAATAAAAAGGTTTGATCTCAAAATGCTAACCATGTCTACATTTTACATTAAAGACAATTGTACTGTGATTGACTGTGGGAAAAATTATTTTAAAAGCATTATAAATTCAAGCAAGACGTCAGAAACATATTTTACTTCAGAGTAACCATTAAATTGAAGCATTTCACTTGTGTGGGTGAAACTCACAATGATAATGGACAAAAAGTTGAGAGCATTAAGTGATTGATAGCCTTTTGTATAGACATACACCGAATAGTTTGAAGCATATTTTGTTACGTTACAAGTATCGCATAGCTCCTAATTTCATGTGCTAAAGATTCAAAGTTTTCTTCTAAATGAAACAAAGAAAAATTATGAAATAGTTGTTTACAACTCTTATAGTCCCATAGCAGGAATTGCCTTTAGATTTGGAAAAAACAAAAATAATATAGTGATTGTTAGATTATAATCAGATTTATGCTTCAGTTTCATTCTCGTGTATCAAAAAGAAAATGTACTCAAACATTAAGCAAGGAAAACTCCCATATCCTTTGTGCACTTGTATTATGCATTGTTAACTCAAAGTTGTCGAATAACACTTGTAATAACTGAGTGTTCTTATACTTGAAGGAACTTCCTGAAATATTCTTTTTACTTATACAATAGAAATTGGATAAAATTAAAGTTTCGGGTAACAGATTTGAAGGGAGGAGAAACAATATCTCTAATAGGTAACTTATAGTTTTGCATGTTGTCTATCCAGTGTACTAAAGTTATTTTTATCGGTCACATTGTTATAAGCATATCAGTTTTCTACAAGGAGAACCACACCCGATAAAGTGCAAAGGAGAATTATTCATATGAGATCAAAGAAAAGATTGTGAGATACAATTTATAACAAGTTTGATTACCACTCTCAATATCTTCAATTATAAAAGAGAGGAACAACATAATTTACAAAGACAATATTAACAATGAGAGCCATAAAAATCAAATAACCAGCAAGCGGTTGAGATATAAGAGATTTATTTCAACAACCAGTTGCAAAAATGAAGAACCCTAAACAAATATTAAGAAATCTACTGCTATTTAGGATAAAAAATATCAGAAAGAGTTCAAGAGCTTACAGTTTTTAAAAATGTCGCAGAGTCAATTCTTGCGCTTTCTCATTCTTTGACATCCCTTTCCAACTTTGCCAGCTTATTTACAAGCTCCTCCCTTCGTAAAACAATAGTTTCTAGTTTCTCCACAATGAATAATGACACATAACTTCATTTCGGAACTTCAAAATCCAAAGCCTTTCTTGATCTATCATTTCAAATGTGTTGGAGATACAATACCTAACTTAATAGTCAACGTTTTGTTATATCTCAAAAACCACATAGCAGGGAGGCGTTTAGATATACCTTCAAAAACCAAGTAAAAAACAATTGTCATTTAAAGAAGTCTAAAACTGATGAGTGCAAAAATAGAAATTAGAGAGCTATAAATTTAAAGATACATATGTTTCATCTAGGAGAAGTTTGCATTAATTGACAAGTTGCAAAAGAGAAGTTCAAGGCCTCTAGTACAACATATCAATGTTTATGAGATAAACTGATATTTTATAATTGGATGACTCGACTTCTGAGACATGTTAATCATTTCCAATTTAAAAGGTTTCAACAAAATTAACTTTCAAATATAATCAAAATATCCCACTAAACAAAGCTCTTATTTTATTCCTAATCGTATTATGTTTTCAAGCCAATGTAGATGCAAAATTCTTTAGCTTACAAGATTCAAAGTTTCCGTAGCAACATTTCGACTTTCAAAAAGCTTAGAATGCAGAATTCCTCTTGACCTAAAAGCGCATACACTAACATTAAGAAGTACAATAAAAGTTTCAAGTGAAAAAAGAACATGAAGAAGAATTCCTATTTAAGTTGTTGGTTCAGCCTGACAACAAATTGCTTCTTGTTTAATTCAATTTTCTGACATCTAAATGAAAATTTGAATAAATAAGTGTCTATTGTCTTTATGAAAGGACAAACATTTTCATCAAAGAAGAAACCATGTTACACTTCAAAAAGATCTGAAACAAAGCATCAAAATTATAGAAACACTAATACTTAACCAGTTGCATTTCCTCCGATGTAGTTTTCAGTCAATTTACACACTCTTCCACCTTGATCAAACTAACTCTTTAATGTAGTTTCAATCCCCTTAATAAAGACCAAAATAAACATTAATAGAGATAGAATTGAAAGAAATACAAGATAGAATCATAATATCCAACTAAGAAAGTGAAAAGAATTTTGCTCCATAGAACCCCTAAAAGGAGGAATCAATTCATACCTTGGTTAAAAATATCAGAGAATTTTCATAAAAATGGGTGATTCGAGATTCGTTTGAAGGGTTTAATTCAGTTGGAGTCAAAATTAATTGGGGTTGGGTGTTTGATTTTGAGTAGCAGTGAATTATTTTTTAATTTGATTGGTTTCGATGGTAACAATGGAGGGTAGCCCCTCGAGGATTTGGCCATGGAGGAGCAAGGAGATCGGTGATACTCACATTGTAATGAGATTTTATGGCGGAGAGTGAGAGAGTGGAGAGATGAAGATACTTCTAGAGTGAAGTAAAGCTTGTAGAATGAACATAAAAAATCTTTATGATGGCAAACAAATCATAATTACAATTTTTCCCTTGTATGATTGGTATATATATATATATATATATAAATTGACCCAACATGTTCATTTCCTAGAAGAAAGAATAAAGATGATCTTACAGACCAACATCAACCAGACAAGAACATCTAGCTAATACTTGTCCAGATAGAAATAACAGCAGAACACGAAATGCTCAGCTCATAGAAGATTTCCAAGAAATCCTGATAAATGTAGATGAATATATGTCAGATAATGAAAGAATATATATATATATAATAGAATAAGATTAAAACTCAAATCATTTCTTGAATATTAAAAAAAGTCTCTTCTTGGACAAATTAATAGATTATACCATCTATATCACAATCTATTTTTATTTTATTATCATTTCAAAATAGGGATAGGAAAAATAGAGAAGAGGATTATAAAATGGAGAAATGCACCCTCGTAATAAAAGTGAAAGTTTACATGGTCAATCAACTGAGTCATTAAAATTATATTAGTTGGCATTTGAACGTAGATTTGTTTGAGAATCGCTCCCTCTATCCAACAATAGTTGTTCACTATTGACTTGGCACACCCCTTAAGAAAACTATGCGTAGTTGAGTGACTTTCGAAGAGAGTTTCCATAGTTGAATGACCATTTGAAATATTATCTCAAACAATAAATAATAGGGGTAATATTACTGTATTATCATTTGACTTTATTAATTAAATTTAATGCATTGGAAAATGTGTTAGATTATAAATCATATTTAATAAAAAGGATAAAATAGACACAAAAGGTAAATTATGTCTTGATTTTTTAAATTGGACAAATATTGTTGGACAACTATTTTTAGTATAGTAAAAAACTATTGTTGGACGGAGGGAGTAAAAAGCAAGGTTTTGAAGTTCAAGACAAACTTTAAGAAAGAAGGAAAGATTTTTGAAACTTCTAATTAAAATAAATTATAAATATTTATCTGTCTATACATCATTTCATTAAAAGTAAAGTACATATCTAAAGTTAAATTGCTACTAAATATAAAAATATGTAATTCTTTTTCAACCTGATAAAAAAGGAAGTGAGTACTTGAAATTATCAAGTTGTGTTCAGACATATATTTTGTTTGGACATGCAAATTGTTTCAATGTATAACCAAACCATGTTTTGAAAGTATCTTTGGAAAAAATAAGAAGAAAGAAACTCACTATATATCCTCATTGTTGTAATCGATTATCTTCGACAGTCACATTTTTGGGATTTTTCTTTAAGTCATTGTTCCATTCCTCTTCTTGTAATTTCCCATGAAGGTGAATGGGCAGTGATGTAGGAAGCCCTTGTTATGAAAATGACTTAAATAACTCTATGTTTATTCAAATAATTCAAATATTTTTTTTTCATCTATTGAAAATTTTAAAAAAACAGTATTATATTTTTAAATAAGAATAATTCATATAAGAATATATTTTTAAGTAAAATTAAGGATATATTTGTGTGTATGGCGTAAAGTCATGCCAGAGCAGTTGTTTTTCTAAAAAAATAAAAATAAAATTTGGTCGGTAAAGTATTACTTATATATTTCATAACAGTGAGTAGAACCGTCAATATGAGCTAGGCATGTTGGGTCGGCCTGGTTTAACCCGTGATTTAATAGGGTTGGGCTACGATTTTTGGAGCCCATTTAAGAAAAGAGTTTTTTAGCCCTGTCTGAATAAGTCTGTCGATTTGTGTGGCTTGAGAAATATGGATAGGGTCGGCCCGTGGGCCAAATAAAATTAAAATAAATTATTAAAAATAACAGGTGTCTACCTCAAAATCTGTTTAAAGTTTGAAATATTACAATTTAAATACAAATTATGTTTATAAAATATGTACCACATAAAATAAAGTTCCTAAAATTTCTAGGAAATCACTACGTAGGCCATAACCTATGGAATATTATCACAGTTTTTTGTGATTTATTATGATCACTGGAAAACAATTAGGTTAATATTTCTATTTAACTATTTATATTTTTACATTGAAATCAACTTAATAAGTATTATATAGATTTTATTTGTGTATTTGATTAACAAGTAGTAACACTAGTCGATATTTATGATGATATTTTTGAATTATTAATTTAATTTAAAAAATTATAAAAAATATACTTTTATGAAAGGAGGGATGGGCCAGCAAAGCCCGTAGCCCACACACTTATGGGCTGGGCCGACCATTTTCTGGCCCGGTCTGACCATGAGTTGTCACCGGAAACAAAGGATAAGAAGGAATCTTTTACTTACATTTGCTATTTTTTTGTGTTTCCGCTATATCTTTTCTCCTTAAAAGTCTATTAGCGGACAATACTTTAAAATATGGGTGATTTTGTTAAAGAAATTAACATTAAACCTAACTTAAACCCAAAATTAATTCAAGAGCTAGATGACCAAATCATATTAAAAAGATTATTCATCTCTTGAATAACCAATATGGAACTCTTCTACACTTGATATCGAGTGTAACACAAGTTTCATGTAAATAACTTTGAGATGAGATCATGTTGTGTTTCATGCAAATAGCTTTGAACATGCTAAAGAAATGAACATTGAGTCTAACGTAACTAGCTCAATTAACCTTGAAGGTGTGGTTGTATATATTATATCAAAAATATTTTTTAGTGATAATTAATTAACGATAATAGCTTAATATACACTACATATATATTTTTACTGGTAATTAACACTCTGTAAATGTCTCTAAAGCCTATAGCGACACTGGATCTAATGATAATTAATTAATACTACAAGTAAAAACTTTAACATTTTTTATTCATGTATATCTATTTATTATCGCTAAAATTTATTTTTATTATAGTGATGATCTTGAAGAATTGGCCAGGCAAATAGGGGTCAAAATTTTAAGACCATCTAATTTATTAAGGAAGCTCAAGATGTTCAATTATTATAACATAACAAAAATCTGTACATGGTCAAATGGGAATGCAGGCCACACCAATTTAAAAATGCATTGCACCAACAACTTTGCCTTTGTATTGTTCCTTAACCAAACAATTCAGTTGTTATCTTGATTCTCTTTTTACCTTATAAAAAGAACAATTATGTGTCGTCTGGTTGACTACAGGTAGCACCCCGTCGATGCAAAGCCGGCCCTAAGCAGTTCTCTCTTTTCCTAGCTAGATCATATATAATAATAGCATTATTTTTTAAAAAAATACTTAAATATAGATATGTGATTTATGTTTGAAGTATCATACAATACTATAATAATTGGATGCATCATTTTATGTGAGGTTAGAAACTTAAATTTTATATCTATCTTATTTTTTTCTTTCTAAAATAATTAGGTTATATACCTCTCTAAGTGGTTATTGATAGCACTTTTGACGTTTAAATTAAAGAAAAATTTTCTCTAGTCTTCAAATTTTCGAGTTTGTTATATTGAAAATTCCTAAAACAAAATTATTTTAAGTCATTGTTCCATTCCTCTTCTTGTAATTTCCCATGAAGGTGAATGGGCAGTGATTTAGGAAGCCGCCCTTGTTATGAAAATGACTTAAATAACTCTATGTTTATTCAAATATTCAAATATATTTTTTTCATCTAATGAAAATTAAAAAATAACAGTATTTTTTTTAAAAAAAAAGACTAATTCATATAAGAATATATTTTTAAGTAAAATTAAGGATATATTTGTGTGTATGGCGTAAAGTCATGTCAGAGTAGTTGTTTTTATAAAAAAATAAAAATAAAATTTGGTCGGTAAAGTATTACTTATATATTTCACAACAGTGAGTAGAGCCGTCAATATGAGCTAGGCATGTTGAGCCGGTCTGGCTTAACCTGTGATTTGATAGGGTTGGGCTACGATTTTTGGAGCCCATTTAAGAAAAGAGTTTTTTAGCCCGACCTGAATAAGTCTGTCGATTTGTGGGGCTTGAGAAATATAGATAGGGAAGGCCCGTCGGCCAAATAAAAATTAATTAAAAAATAAAAATAAAATAAAGTATTAAAAATAACAGGTGTCTACCCTCAAAATCTGTTTAAAGTTTGAAATATTACAATTTAAATACAAATTATGTTTATAAAATATGTACTACATAAAATAAAGTTCCTAAAATTTCTAGGGAATCACTACATAGGCCATAACCTATGGAATATTATCGTAGTTTTTTGTGTTTTATTATGATCATTGAAAAATAATTAGGTTAATATTTCTATTTAGCTATTTATGTTTTTACATTGAAATCAACTTAGTAAATATTATATAGATAATTTTATTTGTGTATTTGATTAACAAGTAGTAACACTAGTCGATATTTTATGATGATATTTTTAAATTATAATTTAATTTAAAAAATTATAAAAAATATACTTTTAAGAAAAGAGGAATGGCCCGGCAAAGCCCGTAGCCCACACACTTATAGGCTGGGCCGATCATTTTCTGGTCCAGATAAAAAATGGGTTATCCCGGCCTAACCGTGAGTTGTTACTAGAAACAAAGGATAAGAAGGAATCTTTTACTTACATTCGCTATTTTTTTGTGTTTCCACTATATCTTTTCTCCTTAAAAGTCTATTAGCGGACAATACTTTAAAATATGGGTGATTTTGTTAAAGAAATTAACATTAAACCTAACTTAAACTCAAAATTAATTCAAGAGCTAGATGACCAAATCATATTAAAAAGATTATTTTATCTCTTGAATAACCAATATGGAACTCTTCTACACTTGATATCGAGTGTAACATAAGTTTCATGTAAATAACTTTGAGATGATATACGCTACATATATATTTTTACTGGTAATTAACACTCTGTAAATGTCTCTAAAGTCTATAGCGACATTGAATCTAATGATAATTAATTAATATTACAAGTAAAAACTTTAATATTTTTTATTAATATATATATTTATTATCGCTAAAAATTATTTTTATTATAGTGTTGATCTCGAAGAATTGGCCATGCAAATAGGCGTCAAAATTTTAAGACCATCTAATTTATTAAGGAAGCTCAAGATGTTCAATTATTATAACATAGCGTAAATCGGTATATGGTCAAATGGGGATGCAGGTCCCACATCAATTTTAAAATTCATTGCACCAACAACTTTGCCTTTGTATTGTTCCTTAACCAAACAATTCAGTTGTTATCTTTGATTCTCTTTTTACCTTATAAAAAGAACAATTATGTGTCGTCCGGTTGACTACAGGTAGCACCCCGTCGATGCATATCTAGGGAGGGTTTTTATCGTAAATCTCTCTTTTCGTAGCTAGATCATATATAATAGTAGCGTTATTTTAAAAAAATACTTAAATATAGATATGTAATTTATGTTTAAAGTATCATATAATACTATAATAATTGGATACATCTTTTTATGTGAGGTTACAAACTTAAATTTTATATCTATCTTATTTTTTTCTTTCTAAAATAATTAGGTTATATACCTCTCTAAGTGATTATTGATAGCACTTTTGACGCTTAAATTAAAGAAAAAATTGCTCTAGTCTTCAAATTTTTAAGTTTATTACATTCAAAATTCCTAAAACAAATTATTTTAAGTTCAATGATAACAACCTAAAGGTTAAATTAGTCAAATTTATATCTTAAATCCATCTTTTTAAAACAGTGCATCAATCTTTTCGAAATCCTAGGTAACGCCTCTGCCTTCCTTTTGTGTATGTATACATATATGTCTCATCTAATGCGGAAAAGAAAACAGGAGAGGCAAATCAACAGTAGCATTACATAGAGCTAAAGTAGTGTTGTATTCAATTATCATATGGCAATGGCAGTATTATCACCACCATCACTTGTTTCAATTTATGACAAATCTTTTATTAAACCTTCTTTTCTCACCCCTCCTACACTTAGACTTCACAGGCTATCTGTTATCGAACAATCTTTTAGTAATATGTATATCCCTTTTGCATTTTTTTACCCTAAAGTACAACAAAGAGAAGAGTCAAATAATTGTCATGAACTTTCCCATATAGCTCACTTGCTACAAACATCTCTATCAAAAACTCTTATCTCTTACTATCCTTACGCTGGAAAATTGAGAGACAATGCTATTGTTGATTGTAACGATATGGGAGCGGAATTTTTAAGTGTGCGAATAAAGTGTCACATGTCTGAAATACTTGATCATCGTGATGCATCTCATGTAGAGAGTATAGTTTTTCCCAAGGACTTGCCTTGGGCGAATAATTATGAAGGTGGTAATTTATTAATAGCGCAAGTAAGTAAGTTTGATTGTGGGGGAATAGCCATCAGTGTATGCTTATCGCACAAGATTGGAGATGGCTGCTCTGTGATTAATTTCCTTAATGATTGGTCACGTATCACTCGTGGTCATAATACGACCATAACTTTGGCTCCTAGATTTGTAGGAGATTCTATATTTTCTACAGAAAAATATGGTCCTCTTATTGCTCCACTGATTGAATCCAATGTTAGTGAATGCGTACAAAAAAGATTAATTTTTCCTACCGCCAAGTTAGATGCCTTTCGAGCTAAGGTAATACTCTCTATATACTACCATCAGGTGAAAAAAGTTATTTATTGACGATACATATAACTTAAATTAATACTTTAACATTTGAAGGTGGCAGCAGAATCAGGAGTAGAAAACCCAACACGGGCTGAAGTTGTTAGCGCGCTTCTTTTCAAATGTGCAACAAAGGCAGCATCAAGTAGTACAACTAGTACAAAGTTGGTTCACTACTTAAACGTACGTACTATGATGAAACCTCGTCTACCTCGAAGTGCCATTGGAAATGTCTTGTCTGTTTTCTCCACAACAGCAACTAACGAACAAGACATTGAGATACCAATGTTGGTTCGTAATTTAAGGAAGGAATTATTTGAGGTGGCGTACAAGAAAGATCAAGTGGAACAAAATGAATTGATCTTAGAAATAGTAGAATCCATAAGAAAAGGGAAAATACCATTTGAGGATGAAAATTGTAGTATGTATTTTTGCAGCAATCTTTGTACATTCCCATATTACAATGTAGATTTCGGATGGGGAAAACCTGAAAGAGTGAGTATGCCAAATGGTCCTTTCAAGAATCTATTCTTCTTGAAGGATTATCAAGATGGACGAGGCGTCGAGGCGCGGGTAATGTTGAAGAAGCAACATATGTCTGAATTTGAACGCGATGAGGAACTTCTTGAGTTAATAGACTCACCTCCATGTCTTTAGGAGTTTTGTGTGTGTTCTCTCAGACAACTTTACTAGTAGGATTACATTGAATTTGTGATTGTTGTTGTTGTCGTTTTTTTTGTCTTTAGAGTAATGAATTGAAATCTGCATGAACGTCCTTTCTCCAAAGCTGTGATTTTGCAACTTATTAAGTACTAAGAAATTGTTGTCGCTATAAAATTAGAAATTTAGAGTTTGTGGACGTCTAGCAAATAACATTATTTGATGTTAGATTAAGAAGATAAATTTAGTTTGCAAGTTTAAAATATTATTCAACACTAAGGGTGTGTTTGGTACGGAGAAACATGTTTTTCAATTTTTCCATGTTTGGTTGACTTTAAATGTTTGGAAAACTCTACTTTATATTTTAATTTTTTTCTTACCTACCCATACCCTGTACCCGACTCTCCCTATTCAAAAAAAATAAATTGAACTTTTAAAATTTTCAAATATATTTTTACTAGTAAAATCATTTATATCACTGAATTTATAAGATAATACTTAAAACCTATGAGTCATTAAAACTAAAATAATATACCATCTTACATACAAAATTACGTATAACAAACATTAATAACGTAAAGGAAGATGATAATTATAATATATTATCATTTATCCTTCAATCAATCATCTTTAATTTGATTTTATAATTTATCTTTTTGCCCAGAAAGTGTTATTACTTGATATTTTTGGGGATTCAAATGAACATCCTTGAACCCATGTCAAAAGTTTATTAATTCTTATCTTCTTTTCCTGGTTCACTTCGCACATCAAGGTGCGATAAAGTTTTTAAGGTCTTTCTGTCCTTACAATGGCATACCAAATTTGAATTTTGTCTTCAAGAGATAATAGTATAGTTCTTTAAGGAATTTTTTTTTACTGTACCTTCAACAATTTCAGTAAAGAAAACTTGCGTGATACTCAATTAACGTGTGTTGTTTAATCTGTACTAACAAATACTTATAACAATAACTTTGCAGAAACATAAACAACAAAGTTTAAAACATGTACTCAAAAACAACAATTAATAACATAAACATAAATTAAGAAAAAGATTACACAAATTATTCAGTTTGTTTGGGTGTTTTTTAAAAATCAACATACCAGAGTGATGAAGTTCAAATTGAAACTACACCTCTATTCCAATCACAATGTCGAGAAACACATCTATTACTTCAAGAAAGTTTTTACAACTTGCAGTAAATTTGAGAATATGTTCATACTTCATATTGAATATGAACAGTTAATTTATTGTGTAGTTATCTATGTCTTTGGGAATAAATGAGACTCCAGTCTAGTCATATTCCTCGATAGGTCATCCGGCACATCCTTGAACCCATGTCAAAAGTTTATTAATTCTTGTCTTCTTTTCCTGGTTCACTTTGCATATCAAGGTGCGATAAAGTTTTTAAGGTCTTTCTGTCCTTACAATGGCATACCAAATTTGAATTTTGTCTTCAAGAGATAATAGTATAGATCTTTAAGAATTTTTTTTACTGTACCTTCAACTATTTCAGTAAAGAAAACTTGCGTGAATACTCAATTAACGTGTGTTGTTTAATCTGTACTAACAAATACTTATAACAATAACTTTGCAGAAACATAAACAACAAAGTTTAAAACATGTACTCAAAAACAACAATTAATAACATAAACATAAATTAAGAAAAAGATTACACAAATTATTCAGTTTGTTTGGGTGTTTTTTAAAAATCAACATACCAGAGTGATGAAGTTCAAATTGAAACTACACCTCTATTCCAATCACAATGTCGAGAAACACATCTATTACTTCAAGAAAGTTTTTTACAACTTGTAGTAAATTTGAGAATATGTTCATACTTCATATTGAATATGAACAGTTAATTTATTGTGTAGTTATCTATGTCTTTGGGAATAAATGAGACTCCAGTCT